>JAZKJV010009497.1:0-187416 GCA_037367405.1 Ottelia alismoides | reverse complement strand
TTGCCCCGATCCTGAGTATGAGGCCTCCCGGCCTAGGAATTCCAACCCCAGAAAGTAACAATGATGTCATCAATGTAAACTAGAAAACAACTGTACCTTGTTGAGTTCTCTTAACAAAGAGAGAATTAGCTGCAGTAGATCTGACAAACTCGTTCTGTTCAATAAACTCTGAGAGCTTCTGAAACCAAGCCCTCATACTCTGCTTAAGGCTATATATGGCCTTGTGAAGACGACATACCATACTGGACTCCCCCTCAGCAACAAACCCTTGTGCTACTGCATGTAAACTTCCTCATGCATATTTCCATACAAAAATGCATTCTTGACATCTAATTGGAAAAGTGGTCAGTCACATACCACCAGAACAATAAAAATCTGCAGTGTAGAGTGACATGCGATAGGAGAAAAAGTATCATGCTAATCTACCCCATTGGTTTAGGTAAACCCACGAGCAACCAATCTGGCCTTATATCTGTCCACAGTACCATCAGCTTGATTTTTTACGGTAAACACCCACTTGCTGCCAACAACAAATATACTTGGAGGAGCATGCACGACACTCCACGTAACCCAAGATTGTAAAGTTGTCATCTCCTCCTCCATTGCCAGACGCCACTGACTACTCTGCAACGCCTCTCTATAAGACCGTAGTATCTCCACAGCTGACATGCTTACAACAAACCTCTGAAAATCCTCGGAAAGACGGTCCAAGGAAACATGGGAAGCAAGAAGATGCATAGTGCATGCACGCCTCTGCTTTCATAGAGCAATAGGTACATGCATGTCCTCAGTACTCGCAGATGTATCATCTTGGACATCCTATACCTCAAGCTGTACACACAAATCACCAGTGCCATTAGACAACTCAAATGCTCAGAACATGCCTTGGGCATGTTGGATGATGGCGGAGGCATATGAGCACGAGGCCGACGTTGGTAAACTTGGGGAAAGAAAGTAGGTGTGGTAGGTGGTGGTGGAGGTGGTAGTGGAGGAGATGGTTGCGGTAACGATGATGGTGTAGTTGAGATCGAATGTAGAGGCACATATACCTCTTCCCCATCCTTTGAAGGAATGAGCTTGTCATCTGTAGGAGAGAAATACATAATAGACTCAAAAAAAGTGACATCTGCACTAACGTAGTACCTTCGTCGAACAGGGTCGAAGCAACGATATCCCTTTTGGGTCTTGGAGTACCCAACAAACAAAAATTTGATAGCTCTAGGAGAGAGCTTGTCAAGACCAAGAGACGTCTGATGAACAAAAGCCACTGAACCAAAGTCACGAGGCGTGAGTGAGAAGAGACCCGTCTCGGGAAACACAATCAAGAACGAGATCTTTTCCCCCAGAATCGATGAGGGCATACGATTTACCAGGTAACAAACAATTAGAACCACATCCCCCCAGTTTGTATGAGGAGCACAACTTTGAATCAAAAGAGTCTTGGTAACATCCAAAAGATGGTGATGTTTTCGTTCAGCCATCCCATTCTGTTGGGAAGTAATGCATACATGCCCTTTGAGGCATTCTCCTGTGAGAAAGTGCAATGCAACGAGAAAGCTGAGTACTACAAAATTCTAGGGCATTGTCTGAACATATAAACTTGATTTTTGCTGGTAAAAAAGTTCCTTATTTCATTAATAAAGGACTGGATAACATGACCAACATCAGACTTGTTTTTAGGAAGAAAGACCCAAGACAATCTTGAAAACTCATCAACTGCAACAAGATAAAATCTATGCCCCTGATGATCTGGGACACGATTGGGACCTCTAATATCAAAATGGATTAGCTCAAACAGACTGACTACTTCGACCCTGACGACTCTAGAATGTGGATCGATGATGCTTCCGAAGCTGTCAGACCTCGCACTGAAAGGTAGAGCGAGGAGAAATCTGTGGAAGAACGTGACACGACTTTTGCGGAGGAAGATAGCCAAATCGAAGATGCCACACATAGGGTGAAACAGGTCCAGTGCGAAGAGAAGAGGCACCAGCATAAGGAGATTGTACTAGTATGTAGAGACCTCCTTGCTTAGGGCCAGTTCCAATCACTCTGCCCGTAAGAATGTCCCGAAACACAAGAGTATAGGGATCAAATATAGCACGCCAGTGTAAATCCTTGGTGATTTGACTAATTGATAGTAAATTTAGAAAATTCAGGAGCGTAAAGAACATTCTGAAGCTGCATTGAGGGAGTTAACTGCACCTCCCCCTGACCAGTAATGGGAGAGTGTGTCCCATCTGCTATTACAACTGAACGACCTGACTGAATCTGACTGTAAGTACTAAACTATCCTCTATCACCACAGAGATGATGAGAAGCTCCTGAATACATGATCCATTCTGACAAATCTGTCATGTAACAACTAGTAAAAGCATAAGCTATACCTGAAGTGGACGCTGATGATGAGGTAGTTACCTCTGAGGAACCTGAAGGAGAGCTGGTTGACCCAGGAGTAGGCATAATCTCATGGAGTCGTGGCACTAGTTCATCAAATTTCTGATCAGAAGCAGGTAGTGGACTCCCAACCTGCTGAGTCTGCTCTGCAACCCGAGCTGAAGCAGGAAACCCATGCTTAGAGTAGCAAGTTTCCTCAAAGTGACCTGACCTGTGGCAATAGCTGCATGGCTGACGGGGTTGACCACCCCCTCATCTGCTACGGTTAGAGCCCCCTTTACCATGACACGATGTAGGACTTCCCCTACCACGAGATGCAGCCATAGCTGAAGATGTCTGAGACTTCGGGGTACCACCAGAGGATATAGAAAGCCTACTCAATTTGTGATATGCCTCTTCCATTGGAGGTATGGTCGCATTAGTAAGGATTTGGGCTCGAGCAATGCCGTACTCAAGATCAAAAGCTGCTAGAAAGATCCCAGTCATCACAGAGTCTCTGTATGCCTTGAGCTGCTCTAGTGCAGCAGTCAAGAGAATGTAACCATGTAGCCTCTCAAACATACTTGTTAAAGAGGTGTAGAGTGCATGGAGGAGGCGACCATTTTGCTTCGATGCGAAGATATCGTGCTGGAGCTGCAATATCTTTGACTCATTCTTCGTCGGAGAGTATGTAGCAACGAGGATGCCCCACATAGCCTTTGCAGTAGGCTGACTCAATATATCATTTGCTATCTCTGTTGTCACAGTCTCAGATAACCACACACGTGCATATGCATCTTCTGCCTCCCATGAGGCATTTATCCCAGTCTTGTCATTTGGTTCCTCCGACGTGAGGATGCGCTTCTTGCTGTTGCACTGCATTAAACTGATGAACTGCATGGCCCACAAAGTATAGTTTGTTCCATCCATCTTGACGATGGGTGCTGGACCTTTGAAGACACCCATGGATGAAACATCAGCTTTGTTGTCTGACATGATGGCAACAATCTTCAAGACTGGGTCTGTGACAAGAAAGACCTGTGCCTAAACTAGCATATGGAAAGATGGTTGTGTGTGTAGACTCATACCGCAACCTCTTCCATTCTTTGAAGGCTCCTTTGGGTAAGTAGGGTGTTTTAGATAATAACGTCACACCCTACGGAACCAAGAACTAGCCTAACTATGGATGGCAACATCGGCGGCTCGTGAAGACGAAGGGGAGCAGCCTGTGACGGTGTAAGGATAAGCGTAACAACCTGCAACCCTTGTGAGGCACGGACTGCGCGAGCAACGTGCGGGGGCTGCAGATCGGGTAGCGCAAGCGGAATGCACGCGAGGTGCATATGGCGCGACGACGAGGTGCGTCACAGATCGGGTGGCGCGCGACTGGCCGCTGCAGATCGGATCAGGCGACGCGTGTGAAGCGTGGATATGTGCTAGGGTTTTGGTGGGGGCGGGTCTCTAGGGCACAGGCTCTGGTCTAGGAACGTTGATATGATACCATGTGGAAAGTTGTGAAATGAAAAAAATATATTCCACATAGCCCTAGAGCTCTCTTATATATGAGAAAAGCTCTAAGGGGAAATTCATAAAATAGACTGGAGAAATAGAAAAGCATAAATAAAGACGTAGAGATATACGTATCTCAACACAGACCAAAGTCACGTCCACGTCCTAACTCTCGACCACGACCAGGCCAAAGTCACGACCTCGTCCTCCCTAGAAGCTCTGCCGTCCTCTGTTCCCTGATGATGCATAGTGAGCTATAGTCCTTGTTAATGGAAAAGAATTGAATACATTATGAGAGGCCCAAGGGTTCTCTTATACAAGAGAAGAACCTATTGGGCAAATTACAGAAAGAAAAAAGAGAAATAGAATATACAAAAATAATACTGAAGATAGTTAATATCTCAACACTTCCCCTCAAGCTGGAGCATAGATATCAATAAGACTCAGCTTGGAACAACATCTCTGATAAGGTCGTCTCGCTAGGGCCTTTGTAAGTACATCTGCTGTCTGGTCTCCAGAGCTGACATGCATAGTAGTGATAATATCCTTCTGTATCATGTTGCGAGTGTAGTGACAATCCACCTCTATGTGCTTCGTCCTCTCATGAAAGATTGGGTTGTTTGCAATGAAGAGAGCAACTTGATTATCACATTGGAGGTGCATGGGAAGATGCACTTCTATAGTCAGGTCAGTAAGAACGGATCTGACCCACATCTTCTCTGTACTAGCCTGTGCCATGGCTATGTATTCCGATTTATCACTTGATCTGTCAACCACAGTCTACTTCTTACTCTTCCATGAAACAAGAGAATTCCTTATGAACACATCAAAGCCAAATGTAGAC
Source organism: Ottelia alismoides (assembly GCA_037367405.1). Taxonomy (NCBI): domain Eukaryota; kingdom Viridiplantae; phylum Streptophyta; class Magnoliopsida; order Alismatales; family Hydrocharitaceae; genus Ottelia; species Ottelia alismoides. The sequence continues at coordinate 182,687 of JAZKJV010009497.1, read as the reverse complement.
TTTCTATCCTTTAGACACCCGACATAATCTATATCCGTGCATGTTGTAAGTTGTAACTGAGAGAGATGTGCCTCTGCTGAAAAGAAGTCGAGTACCAGGTGAAGTCTTCAAGTATCTCAGAATCATATGGACCGCATCCATATGTGCCTATTTGGGCTGCTCCATAAACTGACTCACTTTGCTCACGACAAATGATACGTCGAGCTTGATAATAGTTACATATAATAGCTTGCCAACAAGCTCTTTGTACCTCCTCTTGTCGACCCCCTCAGTATCATCATCATAGAACTTCATGCTCGGGTCAAGCGGAGTAGTGACAAGTCTGCAATCTGCCATGCCTGTCTCTGAAAGAAGATCTATAGCATACTTCCTCTGGGTCTTCACAAGACCCCATTAGTTCCTGGCAAACTCTAGTCCAAGGAAGTAACGTAAATATCCAAGGTTCTTGGTCACAAACTGCTGACCTAGGAAGTCCTTGGCACCCTCGTCATCCCGTGTAATAATAATAATATCATCAACATAAACAAGAATGACTGTAGTACCTCTCTGGGTCTTCTGTACGAACAAGGAGTGATCAACAGTTGATCTCACGGTAGTACCTCTCTGGGTCTTCTGTACGAACAAGGCTGATGACGAGGGATCGATGTGCCAGGCTTTTAGGTAACATTTCTGACAGGTGCCTGCTCTGCAATGAGGCGATTGAATCCGTGGAGCACCTCTTCTTCTTATGCCCCATGGTGATTCAGGTTTGGCAGGGGGCTGGTCTGGACTGGTGCTGCACGAACGACCTCTAGACTTTCTGGATTGCGCTTCAGGCAAATAAGGATAGGCCGATGAAGGAAGTGTTTTATCCTGTGGCGATACTGTGGGCGATTTGGCGAGGTAGGAATGATTTGCTGTTCTCGGACCAAAGATTCTATAGGGAAAACGTGGGGATTTTTGCAAAGCACCTGGTGGAGGATTGGACGTTGTAATGGCTATGTAGTGTCGGCATGTGGTTGTTTTTTCCCTCTCTTTTTTTATCTCTTTTGAATAAAATTTCTTGGAATGTGCACCTTCGAGTATCTCCCCCTTGCTTATGGATTAAAAAAAACAGTTGATCTCACAAACCTCTGCTGCTCTATCAAGTCCGAGAGCTTTTGGAACCATGCTCTTGGACTCTGCTTGAGGCCCTAGATAGCCTTGTGTAACCTGCAAACCTTCTGACACCCCCCTCAACAACAAACCTAGGTGGTTGCTGCATATAGATCTCCTCGTGTAGATCACCATAGAGGAATGCATTCTTCACATCAAGCTGATAAAGGGGCCAATCTTGTGTCACAACAACTGCAAGGAGAATACGTAGAGTAGAATGTCTAGCAATTGGAGAGAAAGTATCCTGATAGTCCACCCCATATGTCTGGGTGAACCCTCATGCCACAAGTCTCGCCTTGTAGCGATCCAAGCTTCCATCCGCACAGTGTTTAACAGTGAACACCCATTTGCATCCCACAACAGATGTATCAACAAGAGCAGAAACAAGACTCCACGTACCACGTGACATTAACGCAACCATCTCCTCCTCCATGGCTAACCTTCAGTGGCTATCTTTGAGAGCCTCTTGATCGTCTATGGTATCTGCACGACTGATAGCGTCAAAGTAAATCTCCTAAAATCCTCTGACAACCTGCTCAAAGAAACTTGGGCTGCAAGAGGGTAAGTAGCACACGCCCGTTTCTGCTTTCGCAGAGCAATCAGCACGTCAAGATCATCTGCCAAGTTCGGGGCCTGTAAATTTCCCTCATGAGAGGGCACCTGCTCATCCTGTCTAGAATCCTGTTGCACAGTCAACTCAGTAGTGCCATCAGTAGAAACAATGTGCTCATTACATACCTGAGGTGTGCTGGATGATGGGCAAGGCCTGTGAGCATGGCGAACAGAGCGAGACCTGCGAGGAAAAACACAAGGCAAAAACTGAACCAAAGGAGGAGGTGAAGGTGATGGAAGAGTAGTAGATGAAGATGAAGGACCAACTGTAGGAGGTGGTGGCATGTATATCTCATCATTAGAGTCAGATGGAGCAAGTCTGTCACCTATAGGAGAAAAATACATGACAGACTCAAAGAAAGTAACGTCGGCACTAACAAAATATTTCCTCCTTTGTGGATCAAAGCAGTGATATCCCTTTTGGGTACGAGAGTAGCCGACAAACATGCACTTGATAGCTCTAGGAGAGAGCTTGTCACGCTCTCGAGAGACATCATGAACGAAGGCAATAGATCCAAACACACGAAATGTAAGAGAGAAAAGATCCTTCTCAGGAAACACAATTGAGAAAGGAATCTTCTATGATTCTATCCTAACACGGACGAGGGCATAAGGTTTACCAAATAGCAAGCAGTAAAGAAAATATCACCCCAGTAAGCATGACGAGCACGGCTTTGTATCAACAATGTTCTGGTCATATCAAGTAAGTAACGATGTTTGCGCTCGACAACACCGTTCTGTTGGGAAGCCGCCCACGGGGGGAGGGGGCACAGTGGCTTGGGCAGCCGCCCGAAGGCCGCGCAGTGGCGAGAAGAAAAGGAGGCGGTCTGGCATGCGTTGGGGAGGGGGGAATGGAATACATTATGAGAGGCCTAAGGGTTCTCTTATACATGAGAAGAACCTATTGGGCAAATTACATAAAGAAGAAAAGAGAAATCGAAAATACAAAAAATAATACTAAAGATAGTTAATATCTCAACAGTCTCAACATATGCTATGGTGAGAGGACGCTCAACATGTGTCTCAAGTTCCTGCAGATGACCAAAGATGGTCTCAATGGATGGTGTGGTATCAACTGTCAGAAATTGGTCCTTCACAGGCTTGTATCATGGATGCAGTCTAGAAAGGAATCTATAGACTTGCCATTCAACACGCTCTCCCATATGTTGATCACAACATGCTGGCTGGAAAATGAGGAGCTCCTCTAGGATTAGGTATGCTCAAGATTCTCCCACATCGCCTTCACAGAATCCTTGTAGAGAAGATTTGCCACGATGTTTGGATCGATGTTGTTGGTCATCCAAGTGATAACCTGGCAATTGCCGACATACCGGGTATCATAGTTCTTATCCGTTCTCCTTTGGTGGATCCTTGATAAGAATATAATTCTTTGTGCTGACCATCGATGAACACCTTGAAGGATCGAGACCACAACACATAGTTTTCTTTGCTCTTTAATTTGATAGAAGTGCTTTGTACCATTATAGAAGAAGTCGAGTACACGGGCTTGGTCTCAGTGGACGTCATGGTGATCACGCAGGTCAAGAAAAAAGTGATCTAGAAGAGATCTGTTGTCTTAATCAAGCTTGAGGGTGACCTAGGTCACCATTTCAGCCCTCTTTTGATCTTCTGTAGCAGTGTGCCATGGCTGGAACACCACAACTTAGACCCTCGTGGCACCGAAAATTGATCGCGACTCTGGAGTAATATCGCAAGAGGCCTAGAAGGGCCACAATGGGGTGCCTAGTAGCCACAGAAGGCCTGGGTGACTGGGGCAGCATCGAGAAGGGCCACTGGGGGTCTGTAGCTGCCGCAGGTGGGCTGCAGAAGGATCCACAGCAGTTCGGGCCTTGCGCATGCCCTTGCCCTGCGTCTAGAGCTCCATGCAAGGGTTGGTTTTGGTGGTGGAGAGGCGAGGGCTGGTGGTAGGGCGGGATCTAGGTTAGAACACCGGTCTATGACCATGCTCTGATGCCATATGGAGAAAGATGAGAAAACACAATGATTTGTTTTATTCAAGAGGTCTAGGGGTCCTTATATAGGACGGAACCCTAGAGCGTTCATAAGTGGGAAACTATATAAATACCGCCGATGGGTTACAACGAAACAAGATAAAAATAAAAACATCTCTAACAAGAACAAATGTCCAATAACCCCCAGCTTGTCCAGATGAAGGGGGCATGTGGCATCCATATCGGGGAAGAGACCCCCCTGAATGTCCTTGTCATTACTCTAGATCTGTGCAAAAGTTGCATAAAGATCTTCACCCTCAACGAATCCTTTGACCTCCAAATGAGCCTACAATCGTTAGCCAACTTTGCTTCACCATAGGTAGTCTGATTGACATGGCTTGGTAAGCCTTTCTAACTGAGAAATTCCAATCTCTCCGAGTCTAATGGTTATGTCTTCTGTGGGATCTTCCATGGGATCTAACACCTCCAATAAGCCCAAAAACTCCATGTAGGTGCCCAATGTCCCCTCCCTCCCCAAAATTGGACCAACAGTCAGCTACGACAGGATCCCTATCAAAGATCATGACAAAAAACATGGGAAACCGATCACTCTGGGCTCCTTACCATAGCGAAATTGCCTGTTAAAATGTTGAAAGAATTGTCTACCACAAGTTCATTGTCATCCACACACGAAAAATAATCATTGCCTCGCCACATGAACTTTCTCATTATCATGTTCATTCCAATACTTTACCTTCTATATCCCTTCTCATCATTTTAAACACATTATTGTTCTTTTGATTCCAAAAGCTGTTGCATGAGAGTCATGCTTGCATTCTTTTCTAGGTTTTTCCTTGTCTAGACCGTCTAAAATTTTGCAATCAAATTTACCAGGAGTCTTGAATAGAGTTTCCCATGTTTTTTTTGAACTTGAAAAGGGTGGACACCCGAAATGGTCTACACGCGTTTAAAAAATATTTGGGACAGGCGGACGCCATAACATGTTTCTCTTTTTTTTGGTTAAAAAAATACATTAAGTGAGAAATAAATTACATCAGCCATGATTCAAACAAAGCTGACACAGAAGCAGGTGCATTTTCAACATAGAATCTCGCATGAAAGAAGACCATATCGTTCTAGCCAACTTGAGTGCCCAGATAAATGCCACGGGTTTCTCGTGGTCCCTATATGATCCAAACCAAGCCTAGGAGAGCACTAGAAGTCAACCACATACATAGAATCGGTCCTCTTTTTTCTTTATTGCCACACTCAAGCAGTCATCTCTAGGTGAAGCACGTGGATATAACAAATGCTCCACATTTTCTAGATTCCTAGAGAGAAGGGAGCATGACTGATTAGTTATGCAGTCTCGCCAAAGATTCTTACCCTACATACCTTGCTCAACACCTTAGCCTTCCTTAGAGCCACATGAAATTCTTCACTCTCAGCAATGTCTTGAAATCCCAAAGTAATTTGCAGTCCCTTGTTAGGTCACCGGGATCAAGAGTCAGATGAATAACACCTTTTACACCTTTTTGATTGAGAAATCACAATCTTACCATATTCATTGATCATAACTCTCATACGAGCCTTCCATATTGCTTAAAAGCTCCGTCACATCCAATAACTCCTACAACCGTTGCACACAGAAGATAAAAGTAAATGTAGGAACCCAAACTTTGTCAGACCATGCCTCAACAACATTCATATCCTTGTTGATCAACGAGTAAAAAAGCCTTTGGAACAAATCACATAATGCCCCTTCTTGGATCAATCATCTCTCAAGAATCGAAAGGATAACCCATCAGGAAGAAAACAAAATTAGGGATAAGAGAACATATGTCCCTTCAAAATGTCGAAGATGATTACAAATACCTTGCATATACCATAGACCTGATTGAGAGCCTATCGATACCTCTCAGCAGACGGTGAAGAATATCATCATAGTCTCCTCAGCTTCTTCAGCACATGCAGGCTACTGTCAGGTATAGGTCGCATAACAGAGACCTGATCTACAAGGGGATCCTCTGAGTGTCTTATTTGAACATGGATAAAAAATCATCTCGTCAACAACCCTAAGCACTCTGCACCCCATCGGCATTTGTCTGCAGATAGTATAAAATTGGAATGTCGGACATGACATACCCTCACAAGGACCTCACCATTTGATAGGCAAGTAGCTTGCCAATTAACCATTTTCTCTTGCTCCGTGTTCTCCAGCTAAGGCATCTAGTCTAGTCTGCTTGCTGAAGTTTGCCTTATACAGGGGCATCCCAAATAAGTAACCGGCATATTATGACACAATGTTAGAATACGTTGTGCTTAACAACCAACACCTCAGTCAAGTAAAATAGAATGAAAATGGACTTCTCCTTGTTGAACTTGAGATCAGAAAGCTACCTAAAAATGTTCATGAGGATCCCTTTAGCCTTCTCTCCAGTGAAATAGATTGCATCCTTCGTATAATACAACATCAGGATAGGAAGACTATGTCCCGAATATCAAATACATATCCACACCTCACAGCCTGATGTTGGAAATAGCACCTTTTGGATGTTTGTTGAGAAGAATCTAGTACTATGCAATTGTGATACACCTCTTTTATTCAGGCATACAAGTCTCTGAGAAGTGTATCTTGTGGAGGGAGGATCACAAGTCTACACCACCATAGGCTTTACTTTAGAGATATCAACCTTGCCAAGAAATCTCTGCCCATGCCTCCTCTTCTAGTTAGCCAACATCTTAGTTGCGATGACCATACTATCATGACTTTGCTTGGCGCAAGCACCTTTTGTAGAGGGCTAATGAGTTCAATCTGGATTTCACATAATATGTTTGCTAGAAGCTTTGTCACAATAGGATAGATCATATTAGACAATTTGATGGGCATCCTCCACTCGCTGCACATCCTCTTTCTTTGGTAATAAAAAATTATAATCCTATTTACCCTCTCAATATTGGAATTGCCAACCCTAAGGGTCCGTTTGGTAACCGGGTTACCCCTCTCTATTCTTGGGTTGGAATTCCATCACAAATCATAGTGACATCACATCAAATTCCTTATTCCAACCCTCTCCAACCCTCATAACCATCCCAAACAGCTACTATTCACACCAGGTTACCCCAACCCACCCCATCCCAGTAACCTAACCGACCCTAAACTCCTCAACTGATCTCATAATATAAGTCTCTACGACCTTCTATAACTCCTCGAAAAAGAAGACTAGAAAGTCATCCACACCTGGCTACCCATCTTCATTCAGCCTGATCAGAATGCAAGTTGCTGGAACCATGCCCCAACCACTACCAATCAACACCTCTCATTTTCCTATTAAAATTCTGAAAGTAGTCCACCACTGCTCTACCTATCTCAAGCTCTACTTGGAAGGGCATACCCTGAATATTAATGGATAAAACAAATTCATCCGTGTTTTCCCATTGGCAAAAGCATAAAAGGTCATGTTTTCATCGCCCTCTCTTTGCCAAGTTTACCTCAAGCGTTTCTGGAATATTGCAAAAATGGGATGAGAGGGAAAAATAAAAAAAGAGGAAGAAAGCCCAAATGAATGTGCCTCTTATATGACATTTTTGCAGCATCTCCAACTAGATCATCCATTGACATCACAACAGATGGTCCTACAACAGAGGAGAACTCCTGGGGAGATACTGAATGATGAACCAGAGCATGTTATGGTTCGTGCTAAGGTGAAAGATGGAGTTTGCAGTTTTGAACAAGTAAGGTTTAAACATCTCGAGGCACAACAGCTGATACATGATGCAGCTGTTGATGGCAATTAAAGGCTGGGAAGCCCTTGCTCACCTCCAAGCCTTTGGAGAAAAAAGTAGAGGGATTACACAAAAACCAGTCAGTTGAGATTGTTCAGAAGCCACCAGTGGTTGCTATTGATTATGCTAGAAATAAAAAGGAGCTATCAGTCCAGCAACAGCATCTGCCATCTGCGGCAGCAACCCCTTTGAATCAATCACAAGTAGAGTCTCCAGATACACCGCCAAATGATGGGGGATATCTCTGAAGTGAAGCAGCAGCTACCTTCTTCTACAGCTGCTTTGCTACAACATCATTTGATGTTGCAGCAACAACTGCCACTTCATGAGAAATACCAGCAGGAGCAGGGCATTGAGGCTACTATTGTGCAGAAGTTGAGGATAATAAGGCATCTATATTAATAAATCAACAACTGCAGTAGCAACAACAACATTCACAACAGCAGAAACAACAGATTGTTCTTCAAGATGCCGTGTCTAAGCCTCAACAACAGTTGGGGATATCATCTGAGCTTTAAATATTCCTAAACTTGTAGTATAACATCATAAATGAATTAAGGTGGCACTTTTTAAGGGACAACAATCAAGAGAGAAGCAGATGCAAAATGAACATGAGTTGATAGTTGCTTTTCCATTATTGGTCTCTTCTTAAGTAGAAGCTTCTTCAATCAGAGTGTGTGCCACACCAACCAGGCCCATCGGGCAGATCTTGCTTTCCATTGTGGTTTGGATCCGAATACCTCGACTTCTTATGAGCGCTTGTGTAGGTCGGATGATGTTCCTTCCACGTCAGATGAGATGCCCACGATGGATGTTCTGGTGTGCCCCTCTATCCTTACACGTGGCAAATGTGGTACTTATGTGCTACGTTCCAAGGGGCATATGAGTTCTGAGGCTGTCTCCTCATGCCTCACGCCACTTGCCTTGGCCATAAGCAAGGTTGATTGATTGAAGGTTTTTGCGTGTTGAGGATGAAGGTTGCCAATCTTGTCGAGACCACTTAGTGGGGGTCTTGTTGTCGTTTGTTGACACTGGGAGTGGGGGGTGCTGATTTTCAAGAGCAGGGAGGTGGAGTTCACGGTGCAATATGTGAAAAGCTCGTATTAATGGCATACTGCCCTAGGGTGAAGCTAGCCGAGGTGGCTCCCTCTAGTACTAAATGATGCTAATCTTTTGGGATATTCGGTGCTTGGAGCAACCATAAAAGGTGATTGGTTTGCTGCATGGAAGATAGATGTGGTGTGTTTCTAAGAGATGAAAATGGAGGTTTGGGATAATTTCTTTGGAGGGAGTTGGTGGTGGTCTTGGTTTTTTGATTTGAGATGTGATGGTGTTGGTGGTGAACTCTATTTGTAGTATACGAGTCCTATCTGTCCTGTTTTAGAGGATACTAGGTGATGACATTCTAAGTTAGGACCTGCTCGAGGTTACTGTTGTGGTAGAGATGTGAGATGAGCTTCGACTAGTGAAGCAACGTGTTTCAGATTTTCCTTGGATTTTTTTGAATGAAAACGCGGGTGGTCTCCCAAGTTGGGACCCACCTCAAAAAGTATGTATTAATATTATATATCGTATATGTTCACAGTGTTACATAATCCAAGAGCTACACAAAGTTTTACAATGCTCTACTACATTCTCACAATAAAAACTATTCCCCCCAAAAATCACGTCGTTCAACGCGCACCAAATAGCCCAAACCACCGCGAGTGGAAGCACACTATTCTCATGATCGAATCCACATACAGAACGGATATCCCTCCAGAAGCCTGCACAATCCTGAGCACCAAGCCAAGCAATACACGTCCTGCTCCACACCTCGATCGAGTACGAGCACGAGAAAAACAAGTGATCCAAATCCCCCATCGCTAATCCGCACCTGTCAGGTAACGTCTTCCGCCCTCAACACATGTACCCTGCGCTCCTTCGTAAGAATCCTCCCAAGCCTGAACAACTAGAAAAACACCTTAACCCTGGTTGGCACCTTACTCCTCCATATCAAGTGCAGGTCCACCCCCTCCTCTTCCTCCACTACCTCCCCTTCCGCCAGAAAAAACCGTAAGCCTTTTTAACCGAAAACCTTCCATCTTCCCGAACAAAATGATCTCTGCCCACTGAAGGGGGCTCCTCCTGTGCCAATATGTTCTGCAGCTCCAAGAATTCATCCACCCTCTGATCCGATAGCTTTGCCATAAATATCTGAGACCAGGACCCTCCCCCAATACGATCCTCACCAGCACGTCCTTATCAGCCGCCAATTGTACCAACCTCGAGAAGCGCCTCCCCAGAGTTCCATCCCCCGTCCAGTCATCTAACCAGAATCGAAATCCCTCCCCATTCCCCAAGGTGGGCCTCATCTTAATCGCCAACTCCGCCACCACCTGCGCGACATCCCGCCACAATGGAGACGGGATTCGTCCCAGCTCCACCTCCAAGGACATCGTCACCCCATATATCTTCCTCAGCTGCTTGCAAGCCAACTCCTCGGAGCTCCCCCATATGCACATCACTCACTTAGCCATAAAGGCTTTATTTATCTCCTCCAACCTCCTGATTCCTAGAGCGCCCCTCTTCTTCCGTGGTGTCACCTTATCTCAACTATCCAGATGCATGCCCCCTCTCGCTTGCCTCCCATCCGACCAGAAGAATCTCCTCAAGATGGCTTCGATCTTCGTCCGCACCCCCCCAGGCATGACATACGTAGAGCAGAAGAAAATTGGAATCATCGACATGACATGCTTCAAAAGCACCAGCTTCCCTCCCTTTGATAATAGCCTCACCTTCCAACTGACCAGATTTGCCTTGGATTGTGGGTGGCGAATTTAATGTCATGTTTTTTTCAGTAGATCATCGCATGACATGGGTGGATGGACCTTGGATCTTCTCTATTTGTTGACTTCATTGGGGAGTTGTTAATGAAGGTTTCAGATACCATGAAGTAGTACATTTGGAGGAACAACTGTTCCAAATCTCGATTGGATCATTTTCTTGTCTATGTGGAGTTGTTTTAAAGGTTTCCACTTGTTGTTATGGTTTCCATGCACATTCATATTTAGATTATACATCGATTTGTTGGGACTCCGGGAATGAGCAACGTCCGAGCATCATGTTTCATTTTGAGTACTTTTAGCTATAGGATGAGGGTTTTCGTGAGACAGTCATGTTTTGTTGGTTGGACTGCTTAGCATGCTTATGCAATTCAGGAGGGAAATTCGGGAGCGCAGAGGGAAGCATAGGGATGAGATTTAGGTGGAGGCTATGCGCCCTTCACATCTACAGTACGCCCAAGAGCTATTTGTTGAGGAAAAGATGGCGAGAAACGAACACTGTCATGTCTTGTCTGAGGAGAACAAGGAAAATTAAGTGGAGGCAGAGATCGATGTAGAAATGGTTGAAGGAAGGGGATGCAAACACTTGATACTTTCGTGCAACGAGGAAGTGGGTGCATGAGGTGCAATACGATGCACTACATTGAGGCGAATGAAGAGGAACTGTAGGGGGCCACACTATTGGTGAAGCGGTGAGACATCACTTCCTTGAGATTAATCGCCGTGCAATAGTCATGGAGCAAAGTGGGAGGGTGGGGATATCCCTATAATTGTCCGAGCCTTAGGTTGAGGAGTTGACGAGATTGTTCATATTATGGAAAAAAACTAAGAAATACTAATGACTTCAAATTTCACAATAAGGTTTTTGTTCTTGTACCCCTGCAAACAATGCACCTACATTTGTCATGCTTACACCATGGGATATGACCTTTATTAAACTTCCTAGTTCATACCTTCACCCTTGTCAGGACTTAATGACGGGTGAATGTTTAAATTTAGAAGGTATTTATGGGTCAGTGTAGATATAGAATGGTAGGAGCATGCAAGCATCCCTATAAAAGATTTTTATCCAAGTTGTCAAAAAAATGAATCTAATGGACTTATTCCTCCACCTTTCATGACAATTTTTACCCCTCGTCTTCATTCTCCTCTCGTCTTGCGAAGCTTGTCATGACAAATTTTCTCTCTCATCTCTTCTCATAGACAATGCAAGTCTTGAGACTCTTGACATAACTTGATAATCAGAATACTGTCCCCGTAATTTATTTCGATAAAAATAGTTTTTGAAATCCTGCTGGTCCATAAATTATATAATACTGTCCCCATATTATCAATTGAAGGTTTATTGATAATTGAATATAAATAATTGATATTTTTTTACACTGTCCGCATGTTATTGATTGAGGATTTTCTATCCTGATCGAATAAAATTAATTGGTAGAAATTTTCCTATTTCAGCATAAACATTCAGAATGGCAAAAATAGTACATGAAATATGATAGATACTAAATATATCGTCTTTTTTTCTATCATCATCTGGGCCTCACCATGCGATTCTATAGTCCGTGATATCTTTTCCGTCCATTTTTATTCCTTCAGTATATTTATAATTTCCATAACAGTAATGTTAGCTCTTTTAAAATTGCTATAATGCTTGTAAATGAAAAACCTCAGGCATATTCAAATTCTTTAGTTGGATGAGAAATAAATACATGCCCATCTTCTTAACAAAACACTTAATGTCAGTGACTCAAATTTATTTTTAAAGTATTATAAATTCTTCGAAAACACGACAATGAATTTTTGTGTTCTTTTGTTATTTTAATAGTTTTCGGGTTTGAGAAATCTTATAATATGCTATCCGATTAAGGCCCTGGATTTTTAAGGATTCTTTTAAAATGGAAAAAAGGGTTGACTTTATACGAAGAGTTGACTTTATACCATTTCTGAATAAAGTCGAGGATGGCATATGGGAGAGAGGTTTCCTGTTGGAGTAAGAAGCGAATATAGAAGGGGATTGACATTCAATTGCAATACTATTAATGACACAGAATTTTACATATATTCTGCCAGGCCTTGCAACTGCATAATGGTACTTGCCGATTTGCCAATAAACTGTTCTCTTTTGCACTTGCACCCATCTGATATAGAATCATATTACATAAAAAGAACAAGGTGAAGAAAGAAAAAAAGAACTAGGTGAACAAAGATATCAGCTTGCACTTTGATCACTTATTTACTCTTTATAGTTTGGATCTTTTTTGCCATCTTTATGATCAAATTCACAATATTTTGAAATTTTTGCCTTTCTGAAGTTGGTAATAATAATGTTTAAATCCCAATGCTTTACGTGATAGGTTCAATTACCAACTGCCGGGCCATTTAAGTGGGTTCTAATTGTTGCTTCACTGTGGAAAGTGAACACCCTGCAAGAACATCTATTTCCTAATAGTAAATAAGAAAACTTTTCCAGCCTCCTTTACAAAGTTTGTAGATGTTTTTTTCCAAATTTATCAAATTTATGTTTCCTCTTTCACTTAATAGGTGTATAACAGAAGGTAAATTCTATCTCAAAGACTGCAGTTTCTTAGGTTTCTTTGACTGACAACTTTGTAACTGATTTAAGAGTGTGGGGCATAAAATAGTGGATGATAAAGGAAACATTGAAGAGGAGGCGTTGATGGATAGGATTTTAGGGGCATGGGGAGAGGCAAGGCCTTAAGTGTCAAATTCGGTCACCATATCGGTGGTGCAAAATTTGGTTGAAATTTTGGCCATTTTGGTCAAATTCGGTCACCATATCGTAAAGGTTGAAATTTCAGCCATTTCGGTCAAATTTCGGTCCCAGATTGAAATCGAAATTCAACTGAATTTTAGCAAAATTTAATGCCATGGTGAGAGGTGGTAACAAATGAGGAATTTTGGAGGGGTTCAACGGAGGGTTTCAACAATGCCTCAAGTAGATGGATAAGAATAGAACAATGAATAAGGGAGTATGCATCATTTATTATATATAATCTCATCTGTATTAGAATTATATTATTGCTACAATTTAAACTTCAACTAAATTTATGATTCATTCATTATTTTGGTGCTGTTTGCCATCTATTTTTATTTGGATTTTAGTCTAGTCTTCTGTTTCATGGGTGAGCTTTGTTTATTTTTGCACACACGATTCTTTTTTAAGAAAACATATGGGATTCACAGAATTTATGAGATGGTAAATGATGCACTGATCAAGGGCAATTAATTGTTCTCAAGATAAAATAATGAATAATGCTTATGAAGAGGGTTTGGGAGAGTTGGAGGTGTTGAGGCCAGATCAAGGAGGGACGTCGGCGGATGATGGAATCGGTGGAGGATGGGGTTGCTATGGTGGTGGTGGGGTGTGCATAAATTGGCCAAGTTTGGGGCATGGTGGTACAACTTCCGTCAATTTAGCAATGTTTGTGAGTAGATGCTTACTCAACATGTTAAATTTATCAATTTTTAGAAAATTTAGAGCAATCTATCAATATAAAAAATCAATCCATTGAGTGAGAAATTTATGGGGAGGAACGTAAAGATAGAATGAGCACTGAGTAGAGCCCGAAGAGGTAAGAGAAAAGAAGAGGTTGGATTGAGCATAAGGTGGATATATGACTTAGTGAGAGCAGTGTGGGGCTAGAGGAAAGGTGGTGGTGGATGAAGAGCATGGACACAACACATGCCTACCATGGGTGGAAGTCATATGCCAAGGAGGATGACTACGAGAAGGGAGGATAAAGAAGGAGAAAGAATGCTGGTTGAGGAGGATGACTAAAGGGTCCAAGAGGGAGGGGGTGCTGATGGCAATGAGACTAGGTGCGTTTGCTGCTATTGTGCGGGCCATGTTGTTAGCTCTTAAAGGGACTAAAAGTGCTTCTAGTGCAGAGGTGTCATCACTAAAGGCTAACATGCCCTTGGTGGAGGGTTTGCAGAGAAAAGGTCGAGTTGTGTGTGTTTGTTGACTCATCTAGTTTGGGGCGCATGCTAACCTTGGACCTTTTGGTTAGCTGTTTGGTCATCGGAGGTGATACATGGAACTCCGAGCCAAGGTTGCAGAAAGCGGTAGTCGGTACTCGGTCTGCGAGGTCACTGACTAAGGATTAATCAGCAGTCGGACGACTAATTGGATTTAGTTGGTCATTAGTCGGTTTTGAATTTTTTAATTATTTTAAATATATCAATCATCTTTATACATATATTCTTATATATTAATATAGATTTATGCATTTTCTATACTACCATGCTATGCATATATAAAGGAATGCATATTTACTGTAATGGATTTTAGATTTTTTATATTGTAATCCTAATTTCATATTTCTTTAGATTTATAATACGATGTTACATGTTAATAAAAAATTAAATAACACTTGGCTAGGGAGATGTGGACAGAATTTGTAAAGTTAAATAAAAAATTGTAGTCAGTTTTAACATTTTATCCTATTCTTATTTTTTTTAGAATTAATAAGTCACGTTGCATATGAAAGAATTAAATGACACGAAGTTTAAGGAAAATCATGGATATCACACACACACAAGGAGATTAGAGATTGGATTTTCACAAGGTTAAATCCGTGATTACCATATATGAAAAGTTTAAATCCAATCTGATATATTTGAATGATAAAATTAAACTATATTAATCCAATAACCTCTCATGGGATCATATTATAAATTTTATTTCATCAATGTGCATCCCTATCTCTTGCCATCACCGTTTTCAACTGTGTCAGATTGAGAGGCAGAATCATTCTCATCTCTACTGTCTATCATCTCCTTTTTTTCTACTTGAAGATGCTCAAACTACTTTATCCCAATTGATTTTTCCTACTTAGCAATTTGGGACATTAGAAACTGTTGAGGGAAAAGAATAAATTGCATTAACGAGAGGCCCTTTGGTTCTCTTATATAGGAGATGAACCTATTGGGCAAATTATAAGAAGAAGACAAAATAGATAGCTAATAAGAAAACAATAAGTAAAATAGTAAATATCTCAACACACCCCCTCAAACTGGAGCGTAGATATCAATCAGACTCAGCTTGGAACATCGCTGATAATGCCCTCTTGCTAGGGCCTTAGTAAGAACATCTGCTGTGTGGTCTCCAAAGCTGACATGCATAGTGGCGATAAGACCCTTCTGTATCATGTCACGAGTGTAGTGACAATCCACCTCAATGTGCTTGGTCCCCTCATGAAATGTTGGGTTGCTGGCAATGAAAAGAGCAACCTGATTGTGACATTGAAGGTGCATGGGAAGAGACACCTCTATAGTCAGGCCAGTAAGAACATATCTGACCCACATCATCTTAGTGCTAGCCTGTGCCATGACCCTATATTCTGACTCGACGCTCGATCTGGCAACCATGGTTCGCTTCTTGCTCTTCCATGAAATCAGGGAATTCCCTATGAACACAACGAAGGCTGAAGTCCAGAATAATCTGCATCTGCATCTGCACATGTTGTAACTGGAAGAGATGTGCCTCTGCTGAAAAGAAGTCCTGTACCTGGTGATGTCTTCAGATACCTCAGAATCATATGGACTGCATCCATATGTGTCTGTCTAGGTTGCTCCATGAACTGACTCACTTTGCTCACGACAAAGGATATGTCGGGCCTCGTAATAGTCACGTATAGAAGCTTGCAAACAAGCTCCCTGCACCTCCTCTTATCGACCTTCTCAGTGTCATCATCATAGAGCTTCATGCTCGGGTCAATAGGAGTAGTGGCAAGTCTGCAATCTGCCATGCCTGTCTCTAAAAGAAGATCTGTAACGTAGTTCCTCTGGGTCATCACAAGAACTTGCTGGTTCTTGGCAAACTCCAGTCCAAGGAAGTAACGTAAAGTACCAAGATCCTTGGTCATAAACTGCTGACCTAGGAACTCCTTGACAACCTGAATACCCTGCTCATCATCTCCTGTAATAGTAATGTCATCAACATAAACAAGAATGACAATAGTACCTCTCCTGTGCACAAATAAAGAGTGATCGACATTCAATCACACAAAATCCTGCCGCTCTATCAAGTCTGAGAGCTTATGGAACCATACTCTTGTACTCTGCTTAAGGCCATAGATAGCCTTATGTAGCCTACAATCCTTCGGACACCCCCAGTAACAAACCCAGGTGGCTGTTGCATGCAGACCTCCTCCTGTAAATCACCATAGAGGAATGCATTCTTCACATCAAGCTAGTAAAGGGGCCAGTCTCGTGTCACAACAACTGAAAGTAGAATACGCAGAGTAGAATGTTTGACAACTGGAGAGAAAGCATCCTCATAGTCAACCCCATATGTCTGGGTGAACCCTCTTGCCACAAGTCTCGTCTTATAGCGATCCACATTGCTGTCTGCACGATGTTTCACAGTGAACACCCATTTGCATCCCACAACGGATGCATCAGCTGGAGCAGAAACAAGACTCCATATACCATGAGATGGCAGCGCAACCATCTCCTCCTCCATGGACAACCTCCACTGACTGTCCCTAAGAGTCTCCTGATATGTCCATGGTATCTCCACGGTTGATAGTGCCAATGTAAACCTCCTGAAATCCTCTGACAATCTGCTCAAGGAAACCTGGGCTGCAATAGGGTAAGTAGCATACGTTTCTGCTTTTGCAGAGCAATCGACACATCAAGATCATCTGCCAAGTCCTGAGCATGTAAGTTCCCCGCTGAGAGGGCATCTGCTCATCCTGTATAGAATCCTGCTGAATAGACAACTTTGTAGTGCCATCGGTAGAAACAATGTGCTCATTACATACCTGAGGCGTGTTGGATGATGGGCAAGACCTGTGAGCAGGGGGAATAGAGGAGACCTGCGAGTAAAAATACGTGGCAAAACTGAGTCACAACATGAGGAGTAACCACATGAGCAGGTATAGAGGTGGGGAGTAGGTGTAGGTGGTGGAGGTGGTGGAGGAGGTGGTGGTAGAAAGGGAGTAGAGGGTGGTGGAGGGATGACAGTAGGAGGTGGAGGCATATAGATCTCATCGTCAGAGTTAGATGGAGCAAGTCTATCACCTGTAGGAGAAAAATACATAACAGACTCAAAGAATGAAACATCAACACTGACAAAGTATTTCCGCCTTAGCAGATCATAGCAGCGGTACCCCTTCTGGGTACGAGAGTAACCGACAAATACGCTTTTGACAACTCTAGTAGAGAGCTTGTCACGACCATGAGAGACATCATGAACAAAAGCAGCAGATCCGAGCACACGAGGTGTAAGGGAGAAAAGAACCTTCTTGGGAAACGCAATCGAGAAAGGAATCTTCTCTCCCAACACAGACGAGGACATGCAATTCACAAGTAGCAAGCAGTAAGGGCAGCATCGCTCCAGTAAGCGTGAGGAGCACGACTCTGTATCAACAAGGTTCCGGTTACATCAAATAAGTGACAGTGTTTGCGCTCGACAACACCATTCTGTTGGGAAGTATAAGCACATGAGGTTTGGTGAACAATGCCAAGAGATCGAAGAAACTCAAAAAGCTGTAAGGTGTAAAATTAAGGCATTGTCAGAACGAAGATATTCGACATTAGCAGAAAAATATTCTTTATCTCACTAATAAAATACTTGATCACAGATCCAGCCTCAAACTTATTCTTCAATAAAAAGACCCCTTAAAGTTCGAAAAAATCTTCGACACCAACTAGATAAAAACCAAGCTTGCAAAAATCGGCCGACTAGTCGAGTCGGGGAGGGGGGGGGTAGCCGACTCGACTAGGCCTAATCGGCCATTAGTCGGTTAGCCCGACTAGTTGGCCGACTAATCGGCCGATTTTTACATCAAGCTTTTATAGTTTTTTCCTTTTTTGCATTTTTTTAAGAACAAACTTATTCTAATATGCTCAATGTTATATTTAATGTCAATTACTTCTTTTGTTTCATTATGTAAGTATAGAAAATGTACAAATCTATGCTAATACATAAGCAAACTTATTCTAATATGCAATAATGTTATATTTAAAGTCAATTACTTCTTTTATTTCATTATGAAAGTATAGAAAATGTACAAATCTATGTATAAAAATGATTTATATATTTAAAATAATTTAAAAATTTAAAATCGACTAGTGGCCGACTAAATCCGATTAGTCGTCCGACTGCCGATTAATTCTTAGTCAGTGACCCTACCGACCGAGTACCGACTACCGCTTTCTGCAACCTTGATAAAAACGGTGTCCCTGATGATCAGGAATACGACTCGGACCCCAAATTTCTAAATGAAGGAGCTCAAATAAGTGAGAACTGCTCCGACTCTGACAGGATGGAAAGGAAGAACGGTGATGCTTCCCAAGTTAGCATGCCTCACACTGAAAGGGCGATCTCGTAGAAATCTGAGCAAGAACATGACACAACTTCTGCAGAGGAAGGTGACCAAAATGAAGATGCCATAGATATGGAGAAACTGGTCCAGTAGGTGTAGTAGAAACACCAGCATGAAGAGGTTGGACCGGTCTGTAAAGCCCCCGCTGCTCACAACAACATCCAATCATCCTGCCCGTGAGTATATCATGAAACACAAGAGATGAAGGACAAAGATGGCACGACAATGCCGATCCTTAGTGATCCGATCAATGGAAATTCATGTGAAAATCAAGAGCATATAACACATTCTTAAGGCGCATAGACGGCATCAAATACACCTCCCCCTGTCCTGTAACGGGTAAGTGGTTGCTATTAGCAATGACAAGCCATTTGCCATGTGATATAACCCTGTAGGACCTCAGCTGCGCTCTGTCTCCATACAGGTGGTGAGAAGCACCAGAATCCATAATCCACTCTGTCATGTCAGCACCAGTACTACCGGTAAAAGCAAAGGTGATATTTGAGGATCTTGAAGAGGCTTTGGCTGTGATTGCTGTATTTGTAGTGGTGGTGCCAACAATAAGAGTCATGATCTCTCGAATATGAGAGACAATATCGTCCATGCGAGGATCGGTCTGGGTAACTGGAGTCTCTGAAGACATAATCTGTTCTGCTACTCGACCAGAAACTTGATATCCACGCTTCTGGTAACATATATCCTCTGCATGTCCAGGCTTGCGACTGTAGGTGCAAGGGCCACGTTGGTGTCCACCGCCTCTGCCGCGAGGGGTGCGTCCTCTGGACAGGATCGTCCCCCCTCGTCCACGAGAAGCGACCATCATTGAAGAGGGTAGAGAAGTGGCTGTATAAGACAAGATAATCCGGCTGAGACGGCTATAGGCCTCCTCTATGGGAGGTATGGTAGCTCCAGTAAGAAGGTAAGTACGTGAAGCATCATACTTTGTATCAAGACCAGCCATGTTCCAACCATCGTGGAGTTCTTATACGTCTTCTGCTGCTCAACAGATGTCGTAATAGGCATGTAGTCATGAAGCTTCGTGAACATGCCACAGAAAGAAGAGTAGTACACATACAGATGACGACCATCCTGCTTGGCATTGTAAATATCAAACTGGAGCTGTAGAATCTTGGCCTCATTCTTCGCCTGAGCATAGGTGGATGCCAAAGTGTCACACATTGCCTTAACGTTGGGCTGATTAAGAATATCATTGGCTATCTCTGTGGTGAGTGCCCCACAAAGCCAAACACGCACATACGCGTCATCTTGCTTCCAAGAAACATTCACCCCAGTTTTATTTGTTGGCTGTGGATCTGTCAGGATGTGGTCCTTGTTGTTGCACTACATGAGGGTGAGGAACTGCATGGATCACAGGTTATAGTTGGTCCCAATGTTCAGGAAGGCGCTATGCGGTATTCAGTCGGAGGGGTCACTGCATAGAGAGTATGCGGTATGCGCGAGAGTATGCGGGCAGTATGCTGTTTTATGCGGTTTGGTATTTTTTATTATTAAAAATATAAATAAATATTTAATATTATGGTAATATCCTCAGTCGGGAGAGTATGCGGGGAGTATGCGGTTTTATGCGGGAGAGTATGCGGTTTTATGCGGGGAGTATGCAGTTATACGGATGGGGCTATTTGGATGTAGATTAAATAAAAAAAGTTCTATCAGAAAAGCCGCCGAGTATGCGGCCGCATAGAGGGTATATCAGTCGAGTATGCGGGTCAACCCGCATACATGCGGCCGAGTATGCGGCTTACTCGACCGTTTTTCTGAACACTGGTTGGTCCCATCCATCTTAACGATGTGAGTCGAGCCCTTAAAGGCTCTGGATGAAAAAATATCACCCTTTTTCTCTAACATGATGGAAGAACAACAAACCAATGGAACTCAACTAGGGAGTAGACCGAAAGAAACAAGTCTACACGATCATACGGAGGATCGGTTGTACGTGTAGACTTATACAACTATCCTCATCAATCTCTGCTGCTTCTTAGGACTGTAAATTACGATTGATAAGTCTGAAGTTGTGATTTCCGGTCAAGACCTGACCAAAACAAACCATGAATCACGTCGTAGGGCACGTGGTGGGGCACGAGAGGGGTGGAGGTGACCCAAGATGGCCGTAGGGGGCCCTTGGCGATGTTGGGTTGATCTTAACGCCAACCGGAGGGGCCTAGGGCGACTGCCCAGGCGATCGCAGGTCACCAGACGACAGCCTGGAGGCTAGGACAAGCCGGAGAGGCCTGAGCGGTGCTTGGAACAAGTTATGGACGATGTTGGGGTAAGCTGGGCTGCATCGGGGAGCGCTGCGCGGCGTTGGGAAGTCTTGGGCGGCGCCGGAGAGGGCTGCTAGGCACGGGGGGAGGGGGGTTGGGATGGGTAGGGTTAGGGTTTGATATGGTTACTCCGGTCTAGGACCGTCGCTTTGATACCATGTTGAGGGAAAATAATAAATTGCATTAATGAGAGGCCCTTTGGCTCTCTTATATAGGAGATAAACCTATTGGGCAAATTACAAGAAGACAAAATAGATAGCTAATAAGAAAACAATAAGTAAAATAGTAAATATCTCAACAGAAACTTTATTAAACATGATCCCCTTTCTTGGTCTGCTATTAATACTCATCTTGATTGCTAATAGGAAAATTTCGGTCTTCAATAAAACTTGATCATGGAACAAACCCAACTTTGGTACCGAGATAAACAATCATTGCACCAATGCTAATGGCTTCTTTTAAAAAAGCAAAAAAATAAAAAAGCTTGATGTAAAAATCGACCGATTAGTCGGGTTGATCGACTAATAGTCGACTAGGCCTAGTTGAGTTGGCTAGCCCCCCGACTCGACTAGTTGGCCGACTTTTACAAGCTTGCTCAGAGCATCTCCTAACAATTCTTGGTGGGGGGGTGGGGGGGGGTGGAGAGAAAGCTCGAGCTACGCATGTTTGTTGATCGTCTAGTTGTGGTGGGGGGCATGCTGACCTTGGATCTTCTCTGACCACAAATTGTGATGTAGGGAACTCCAAGCATCCGTATTCCAGATGGAAGGATAGTTCCTCGACAATGGTGGTTACACCTAGTGGCATCTTTACCTTCGAGTCATGGAGCTTTGGTGTACATATTGACCTATTGGTTGTGGATCGAGGGGATGCTGTTGAGTGCGATGAGCTATATTGCTGTGGAAACGATGCTGGTGCCTTTTAGGTTGTAGAAGGATGTGCTATCTATTAGATTGAGGCTATATGAGGAGGTTGTGATGGTGGTGGTTATTGAAGTATAGGTCGGCTTGGCTCTCTCGGCATCGATGGATTTCCTAGTTAGCAAAGCGACGCACTAGTTACTTTGGATTTTGAGGCTATGGGAGAGCCAAATGTTATGACTGAAATGGAAGTTGGCCTCGAGAGCACAACAAGAGTGGATTGCCTCAGAGAAGACATGCTGGAGTCTGGAGCAGAGGTAAGTAATTATAATGTGACGTAAGAGGTTGTTGCGGTGGACGAGATGGCTATGCATTTGTTGGCGAGATCAAGGTATTAAAAGATGCGAGGTGGTTCGAGGTGGTTTTTTTTCTAATAAGGCGACATGTGAGCCTCAATTTATAGAAAAATACACATAAAACTATTATTATAAAACTATACTGTCATAAATTCCTAAACCTCAAATATTCACAAACTATATTGTCATGAATTCTAAATTTGTGCATTCCGACATTAAACACATGCACATAATATTTCATATTTACTATATATGTTACTTTATGACGCACCACTTTTTTTCCTTTTAAAAAAGTACTTAAATTGTATGATTGTATTGTGTTCATATTATGAACTTGTGAAGCTAGATACAATCCTTTCAATACATACCATACTCATTATATGATACAAGCAATTGAATATCATTAGATTGAACGAAATGAGATTATAACAGAAATAGAGGGGTCAGACCCACTCAGAAATCATGATGTTGCAGTTGACTATGGCTCTTATGAAGAGGAGACATCAATATGGTGGTAGAAAATTTTCTTGGGGGTCATGTTACTGATGAATCCATGATTCATTATTCAAATTAGCTGAAAATAGAGCTTCGTCCTGAGAATTTAGGTTCATTTGCATGTTAACTTCATAAAATTAACCTTCATGCACTCATAATTAATTTGCATAAATTAGCATTCATGTCTGCATTCATAATTATCTTCACATTTTCACCTAACTTCATGCATTTTTAATTAAATCATGCTAACTCCAATCGACATGAAACCAACCTCATTGTGTCCATATCACTAACCTTAATCCATGGAAAATCCTAAAAAATCGCTAACTTGTACATATACAAAATAAACTCAAACCCTAATTTCAGGACAGACGGACTAAAATGCGCATATCTCATACAATGTTCGATTTCACGATACCCACTTTTAAAGTAATATACATTCAAATACCTTCAAAACAAGACTAATTCATAAAAATCGAAGCTCACTTGTGAAAGTTGGATTTTGAGCCTCTTTTACGCATTATGCATTTTCACTGATTTTAACCTATCATTTCATATGCATATTTCATTTGTTCTAATTATTCTCTTTCATTTCTTTAAGTTATTCATTGTTAATAAATCATATAAAAATCAAAATCTAAAAAAAATCAGAGAAGCAATTAAAAAGATGTAACATTCAGAAGAGAGATTCTTTTAGATATCTGGGATCTATTTTGCAACATGATGGAGAAATTGATGGAGATGTTACTAATAGAATAAATGCAGGCTGGCTAAAGTGGAGAGGAGCCTCCGCTGTTCTTTGTGATAAGAAAATTCCTTTAAAAATTAAAGGAAAGTTTTATAAAGCAGCCGTGAGACCTGCTATGCTTTATGGTTCTGAATGTTGGCCTGTGAACCATAGACCTATGCAGAGAATGGCTGTAGCAGAAATGAAAATGCTAAGATGGATGTGTGGACATACACGTAAAGATCGGATTCGGAATGATGCAATTAGAAAGAAAGTTGGTGTAGCTCCGATCGAGGATAAGATGCGAGAAAACCGCTTAAGATGGTTTGGTCATTTGCAAATAAGGTCAACTGATGCACCGGTTAGGAGATGTGAGTGTTGGGATGTTGAGCCGGCTAAAAGAGGGCGAGGACGACCCAAGAAGTGTTGGAAAGAGACTATACAAAGGGATCTTAGCTTTTTGGATATAAGTCCGAGATTGACCCAAGATAGATCTGAATGGAGGCGAAGAATCCATGTAGCCAACCCTACTTAATTGTGGAAAAAGGCTTTGTTGTTGTTGTAAGCAATTAAAAAGACCAATTCTGACTTAACCTAATCCACTTTTACATAATTAACCTCCCTGATTTTTTCTGACCTATTTCTATCTCATAAAAAATCATTTGAATCCATTGCATTATTTCATAACATGTTTGGTATACGCATGCATTTATTTATCATCAGAAAATCAAATAAAAATTTCAAAGCATAAAATTAGTATTTTATGTACATAAAATATCACCAAAAAAATTCATATATTGCATAAATCATTTCGTTTGCACCTGAGTCCTTCATGAGCATTATAGATCATAATTAGTTGCACATTTTTCGTATTGAGAACTTTTGCACCCGTGTCCATTTTCTATTTCTAATGCATTTAATTCTGCATTTTTATGCACTGGTCAACGTTCATGGTCAATACGCCACATGGAGCAACATCACTGGGCCACCTGGCTAGGTCTCACCCCTTCCTTTCTCTCTCGTCACGTGCGCCACACGTGACATCACCTCATCTCCACCTCTCACGTGCCCTGAACGTGAGGGCCTTCTTCACCCCCTTCTCACGTGCAATACTTGATCCTCTCCCCAACACAAGCATCGCCTCCTCTGCTCGGTGTGCCTCCGCTCTGCCTTGCATCATCCGGCTCCAATACTCCCCTCTATCCTATCCAACAGTCTGGGCCTTCTGGAATCCCTCTAACTTATCTCCTCCCAACTGATCTAACCTATTCCTCAGTCTATCCCCTTCATATCCAATCAACCCATCAAACAGCCAAACCCACCTCCTTTGATCTCTGGTCGATCTTATCCCCTACGTAACCACCTGACATACCCTCTTCCAATCGTCTCGCAACCAACTCCCAATCCCTAAGTCGCCTTATCAGCTTCTCCGACCAACTATCGAAACCCTACACCATGATCCCAACCGAATCCCCACATCTTGGAGCTAACACCTTCGCCAACCACCCTTATCTCTACCACCACCTCCATCTCTCTCTCTCTCTACTTAAACCCATATGGCCCTCCGATCTACGCATCTGCCATTCTCTACAGTGGTTATCCATAAACAAATAGAGAGGAAGAGAGAATTGCTAGTTGGGTCGGTGACAGCGAACCCAACTTCAGTTAGGATTCTTTCAGGCATGATCCGGGGTCGTCTTCGACCTCGCTGCTACATCTCAGTCAGAGAGCAGCCCATTGCCACCTCTTCGCCAGAGGTCGTGAGCGATAACTAGAGTCGAGCCCTGTGCTCCTCCATATCCTAGGCGATTCATCCACCATTTTCAGGCGAAATTGTCTTCGACCTCCTTCCTCATTCTTCTTCTCCGCTCCTTTTGCGACTCACAGCATCGTTCCAAACCTCGTCGACAAATACACATCCATCTCCTCTCTCCTCGCTTCTACGTCTACATCACACAATCCTCCACCGCATCGCTCCGTCCACCACCTCTCCGGAGCACTTCGCTCACCATTCTTCCGAGCAGCAGCAGCTCGGGGCCATCATCGAAGAACAGAGGCTGCCCAGGATCAAGCTATAGCAAACACAAGATCAAGAACACCCTCGATATGGACCAGTCATCTACGCCTAAATTAGGGCCATCAGATCAACGACGATCGGACGCCCTAGATTCAACTCCTAGCCAAAGTCTGTTCCTTCAGCTTCGAGCATCCCAGAAGTAGCCAAAGCTGCCACATGGAGGTTTGTAACGAGCCGCCTCCCGATCGTTACCGCTCGTACAACCCTTGGATTGATCTTCATCAACAATCCAGATCAAGACGTAGCCTCGGATCCAAGGCACGAGGTTCGGTCGTCCCGAAGTAATGCCATCCAACCACGTGAAGGCAAGGTACCAGAGCTCCTCCCGGACCAAAGTGCACGCACGCCTCACGTACTTTTCGGAGATTTTTATGCTCACGCCATCGATATCCAGCAAATCACGGCGAGGCCCCCGCCATCGAAAGACACGTGATAGAGGGGAAATTGTACCAAGGCTCCCGGATATTTCAAGAATTTTTGATCTCCCCCCACATGTAGGTAAATATCAGAAAAGCCCAGCCGAATTTCAGTAATTTCAAAGCAGCCCCTATGAAGGTTTATTTTGCAGATAATTATTTATTTTAATTATAGTTATGCCCTTGAACATTCATTTGAACATATCTTGAACATTTTGTATCGGATTTTGACGTTCTTGGAGTCGTTTTGATCCCTATCTGATGATCTTTCATACAGAACCATTAATTTCATCGTTAGGTACATTTTTGAGCATTAATAAATTGAGGTTCTATTTTATTCATTCTGATCACCTGCATTCTCATACATCGATTCTATTGATTCTCTTTTGCTAAATAAATTGCGATTTGTGGGAGATTTTCTTCGGGAAATTAATTAATGCTAAATTATTTGTTGTGGTCGTTGGGGTTCGTGCTTAATTGATTGATAAACTCGTTGTGCTGCTTCACTTGTCCATTCACCTTCTTCTTTGCATCTGCATTTTGCATCACTTTCAACATCATTCAAAAATCAACAAAATTATTGCATTTGTTTATTTGTCTCACCATACCTTAGCATTATTTTCTCTGCATTAAAATTATTTTGCAAATCCATGCACCACGTTTCCTCTTTTCACACTTAATTACATCTTCTTAATTAAAACCCATAAAAAACTAAAAAGAGAAAAACACCAAAAATATTCGTCTCCTTTGAAAAATCTAATTTCTTGATTATTTAATTGTTAATCTAAGGCACTTATATTACCTTCCTGAGTTCGACCTTGGGATTTATGCAAGTAAAATAAATAAATTTGATCGCATCGAGACTTGATTTCCCATATCATTTCATGGAGCGATCGCTGTTGACGAATCGCTGAATTTCCCGACTACAACAACTCCGACATTTTATTTGTTAATTCCACAAAATTAATGTGGGGATTTTAGCGCTCGTCAGTTACAGGGGAGTGGACACATGTGTAAATGAAATGCTCGACTTTGAATGTCCATGGTCTTTGAGACCTAGAGAATAGAATGATGGTGTCTGGTTATGTGTCCGAGTTGGGGATGGATATCATATTATTACAAGAAACTAAATTGGAGAGTTGCTATATGTGGACCTAGAGAAGCGTGGGGCTCCAGGCTTACGAGCTTTGAGATGATTAATGTCATTGCGAGATACGAAGAAGCGATGTTAGGTTGGATGATGATCTCTTCGCATGGGAGGCGATAAGCGTACACGTACATTGTACGTGGTGCTCCGTAGATTGAAAGATGTCCTTAGATGAAATGCTTGACTTAGAATGACTACGATCTTTGGGATAGGAAGAGTAGGATGGTGACTGGTCATGTATCGGAGTAGGGATGGACATCGTAATGTTGTTGAAGACTAGATTAAAGAATTATGATATGGGGACCTAGAGATGTGTGGGAGGCTCTAGGCTTGCACACTTTAAGATGATTAATGCCACATTCACAATTCAAGATTATTGGTGCCATGTGGAGACCTAGATGCATGCAACTTGGTTGGAATGATGATATCTTCATAAGGGATGTAAATTGATATGTTTATGGTGCTCAGTAGGTTGGCGGATGACTTGTATGTGATGATTTTCTTGTTTTGTGGCTACACTATAGTGGATGATCACGACGTGCATTGGTTAGAGATACCGGCGGGCCAACTTTTCATCTTCTCATGACCCTAGCTTATGGATAGTGACATCAGCTGTACTTAGCTTTGATTGTTCAAATAATAGTGGTGGTCAAAATTTGGGCTCAAAGGCATTCGGGGCCTTGATTGGAAAGCTTTAAATGGAGGTTATGGATGCCTCGAATTACGTTTCACTTGGAGAAGCTCGGCATCTGGGTTAAGATTAAATATTATTTTGTCTCTATGGACTTGCTTAATGAGTTTCATCTTCCATGGTTGAAGGATGTCTCTTTCCACATCAGAGTACTCTTCCTTGATCTCATCAGCGAGAGCTATGACATGTCTTTCTTCAGGATTAATAAATCTTGGTTGAAAGAGATGAAGCTTAGGGAGTGGTTGGTTGAGTAGCGAAGGTTGCGGAAGTTAGCGGGGTCTGTGACATTCTTCCTTACCTCCAAACTTGCTTCAAAGGTCTCTCAAGGAGTTAAGAAAATATATAATGCATAGGCGTCAGAAGACTAAGAACCAATTGTATTTGATTAATAACGACAATCCTTTTGTTTGGGAGGAGAGGAAACACACATTAGATCAATATAGGATTGCTAAAGAGGGTCATAAAAATAAGATTGAATGGTAGCAGCGATTAAGACATAATTGATGGAAAAAGGGACACACAAATACTATGTTCTTTCAAGCGATGGCTGGTGGCCAAATAAGTAACTTTATCCATACCACCGATCTGGGTGGGTGTGGGTTTGGGGGACAACCATGTCGATAAAGCGATTGTGGAACATTTAATGAACTTCCCATATGTGGCTAGGATATCGGGTGGAGTTAGATGAAAAAGGGTATTACAAAGCTTTCATTAGAGTAGACTGATACTCTAGTGAGGGAGTTTTTTGTCAATGATATTTGGTTGGCCATATATGAGCTCAATGCTAGTGGATTAACTGGTCCGTTTGTGTTCACCTCTTCTTTTTTACGAAAATCTAAGACGAGGTGCAACATGAAGTTGTGGAGGTGATTGAGAAAGTCCAGCATGCGAATGTTGCATTTGATTAGACTCAATCATCTGAGTGTTTATCCTAAAGCATGAAGTTATATTGTAATTGAGTATTCTTTTCCATTACATCGTTCTACCCTATTTATGTAATATTGGCGAAACTCCTGGCTAACAGACTTCATGATGTTCTAGATTCTCTTATTAGTTCATTTTCTATCACATTTAGACATGGCAAAAGAGATAGTGAATACGTTGGATATGGCCTTCATCGAATTGACAAGGGTTATTCGAGGTTCGATGGGAAGGTTGAATTCTCCAGGGTATACAATATTCTGTAAGGTGTTTCTTTTGGAACTTGATCCACAATAGGGGCTTCCTGGACATTTTGATTGCATAGATAAAGAGGCATGCTACCGCCTCCTCTTTCATTATTCTAAAAAATCGTCGGTTGATGGAGGATTCTTTCAACCCCCGTGGAGGGTGGGGGTATGCCCCTTGATGTTATTGTTGTTTATCTTGGATGTTGATGTGCTTGCTATTGCAATAGTTCATATGGTTCGGAACAATGGCTTTGGTGGTTTCTCGACACATGGGGTGTCCGTTCATGTGAAAGCTCTTAAATTAGTGAGGTAGGGTGATGCTATTCTCCCATCCTAGAGGAAATTTAATTTTATTTGAGTCAATACATTAGATTTGTCTTGAGCTCATCTAACTAAAGGAGAATCCAACAGTAGATCTTCTACATCCCTATCGCTTCCCATATCCTCTCCCCTTTCTTTGGGTAGTTCTCCTCGAGGTACACATTGACCGTTCTCACAGCAAGGGACAATGGCAGAGCTAGGAACGAGAGGTGGAGGTGGGGCAGTACTGGATAGGTGAGGGGACGTTCAAGGTCGCCCTAGGGAGGGGTGGCGACGCTAGGAACATGAGGTGGAGGTGGGGCGACAATGCTTGCTAAAACTCTTGATTTGATTTTGTTCTTAAAGATGAACCCACTGTTGCCGAGAACGAAGGAGATCGACCTTGTTCTCAGAGCTAAAACTCCACAACTCTGCTCTTCCTTTCCCTTACCTGCCTTTGTTCCTCGACAGGCTGCAGAGGACCCTCCTCTTGAGCTCGAAGATGGAGAGGCACCTCAGCATCGCCTCCTTGCCATCAGATGCACTTTAATCAGATGGTAGGAGTCCTACTTTCTCCCTCCTTAGCTGTTACGAGGACCTCAACGAGGTTCTTGAGGGGATGTTAGGATGTTCTCTTCCTCCTCTCGTTCAACATTGGCCACGGTTTTATTGCTCAAGATGTAGTCTCGAAACATATATGGTACCTCTTTAAACTGCTTCTGGAAGAGGAGACACCTCGCCTGGAGCTCTAGAGCGGCCTCGCTGCGTGGGGATAGCTCGAGAGTAGACTCGAGGAGCTCGAGCACGACGACGACATCGTCAGGCTATTGGGTGGCAAGCATGGGTCAAGCTGCTATCTCGTACTTGTCTACCCCCTGCAAGAGAGAAAGAATGGAGGAGGGTGGTGTAGAGGATAGTGAAGGGAAAAAAGAGGGAGCTTTGGTTGTGAGGTGCTAGGGAGAGTTGACGAAGGTCAGGGAAACACTGGGGAGGGAGGTGGCGAGGCTGAGGGAGGGTTGACGAGGGGAAGGGAGGGGTGGAGGGTGAGTGGAGAGGAAGGGATGCATGGTATACATTTGTATATTTGATAAACAAAAATGCAGTATAAACATCTTTTGACGGAATCTGGTCCTTTTTTAATGAGCAAATGGATAGGAGTTAACCCTAGGATCTGCAGTGTAAGAGTTAGCAAGTTTGCGGTGTTTAGGTGATAATTACGAAGAATACATGGTCAAGAAGGTAATTTGCAAAGTTTTTTAGGGCTCGTGGTGTAAAAATTCCAATTTAATATACATTGACTGATGTCGACCCAAAAACTTTATGGACCAATAGTGTTAATCTTGCTTAGAACTTATAGTGAGTTATTCGATTAATTGACACTTTCATTTCTAACACACAACTATACAAACATCAAAGATTAGAATCATTAGATTAATAACCTTGATTGAAATACATGG
Source organism: Ottelia alismoides (assembly GCA_037367405.1). Classification (NCBI taxonomy): domain Eukaryota; kingdom Viridiplantae; phylum Streptophyta; class Magnoliopsida; order Alismatales; family Hydrocharitaceae; genus Ottelia; species Ottelia alismoides. Next base: position 152,044 of record JAZKJV010009497.1, on the reverse strand, counting down.
ATGAGAAGCTCTTTAAGATGAAAAGCTGTAACCTTAAAAAATATTAAAACATCATTTAATTAGTTCAAGTGACTGAGGCACGACCTCGCCATCGCATCATAAGTGCATTGAGGTGCACACCTCAAAACAACTTGGGGAGTAAAAAAATCCTTCCACCTCCTCTCAAGGTGTGCATTGTTCCAGTGCTGCATTATGTGGATAACATTTGTTTTCCGTGTTTCATGGAGGGGGTGTCGTGCATGAGGGATGTACCTTTCAACTCTGGTGATTGTGTTTGGTGGTTTTTATGGCTTGGGATCAATCAAAAGAAGTTAATGTTTTATTCATTTTGGCATGAATAAGGAGACACTGGAAGCTTATGATAATGTTTTATGGTCGCTGTGTTGTGGGCTTTCCTTGTTTTATACAGGGCTTTCTCTTACAGATGGTAAGCTGATATTTGCACTGTGATATTTTGTTGGAGAAGATGGAGCAGAAGCTGGTGATACATAAGATAATTACACAAGACATCTATTGGTGGGCTGGAAGGTGATGCGTCTGTCGACACTTGTTAGACTGGGATTCAAAAGAGGCTTGAAAGCCTTATGTGGAGATTTTTCTAGTCCTTTGGTCAGGGGAGTGCGTGGATGACGCTGACACATGGAATAATGTGGTTTCTCGACCGATGTCTGATGGTGACCTCAGAGTGGTAAGATTGCAGGAGATGAGCAAGGCATTGCCGATGAAGTGGGTGGTGCACATTAGGGAGAAAGGCAAAGACCTGCGTTGACCCTTATTGGGAAGATTTACAAAGTGAGTCTTGAGGCATCCTCCGTGAGGGTGAGACATCCCTCGTACTTATGGAAGTCAGTTGAGAGTACTCATCTTGTGGCATGTTTTTTTTGGGGGGGAGGGGGGGGGGGATGGTAGACCTTTCGGCTTTTGGATAGGTGTGCTGATGGATGATAGTTTGCTTTGTGATAGATTCGCAGGCTTTTCATTCTAATGAACAATGGGCACTGCAATTAAGGAAGGTTGGGATCATTCTGGCACAGGCATTGGGGTCCGGTATCTGACATTCTCCTCGATGCTCCCTGAGCAGGGTTGCGGGAATTTTTGAAAGCTTGTGGAGACGCTAGGCTAGAAGGAGCTGCTCTCAAATGATGCTAGGGACCATTGGGTTTGGAGTGATGACGAGTTCACAATGAAGAAGGCCTGCAACATTTTGGTCAGACATGGGATTCAAATGGGCGTTGAATTAGCAAGGGTTTGCAGCATGATATGGAAGTTGTGGTACCATGTAGAGAGTGAAGATTTCTATGTGGTTGTCGAGAAGGGAGAGGGTCATGTGCTCGGTTTCTTGGGGGGAGCACATTTCCCATATTCTTTTTCAAATGTGAATCGTGGAGGAAAATTGGAACAACCCTGGCATATTGGATGGATGTTTCTGGCCCAAACACGGAGGTGTTGTGCCTGATTTGTCAGGGGAGGAGGATGATATTTCCCATCGCCTTTTCAAGCTTGAGTTTGTTTAGAACTACTTTGGAGTTTTGGGTGGATGTGTCTACAAAGGTGATGTGGCATAACTTTGGGGAGGCAACTTACTGTTCCAAGCTCTCAAGAGAGCTATGGCTTTTCGTGTTCTTTTGGGCCATCTGGTTGACAAGGAATGTTGCTTTATTCTGGAATGGACTTTTCTACGTGTAATATGTGTTCGTGCATGTGCATTCACTTTATACGTATTGGTTGTCATGATTGTAATTCCACTGGTTTGTGATTAATAGAGTTTCTGATTGGGTGTGCACCTAAGATGTGCCTACCCTTTTTCTTAAAAACAAATCATTTTATTGCAAAGTTTCACTGCATATTGAAAGTGTATCTCAATCACATGTGTCTAAAAGATAAGTCACATTGTAACTCAACCGGTGTAACGGTTTTCAATTCTGTAGGGAATTTGGAGTAAAAAGTATCATTTTGTTGGAAATTTTCACTGGGTATATATGTGAATGTGTGTTTTCTTTAATATGAGAAATGACAATGGAACTCAGAGGCAGTCACATGAGGGATGCACAATAGGCGTGAAGGATGTAAAACAATCCTGAAGCTTTTGAAGCTCTCATGACTGCAGGGAAGAGTATACTGTAGCTTGAATACAGTGGAAATTACAAATTAATTTTCGTCCATTTTTTTGTATCTTTAACAGGAGGAAAAACTTCGAGATAAGCCTGGATATGAGCACCTGAACGAGCCCTTGCATGTCCTTGTGGAGGCAGAATTTCCTGCTGAAATGATTGACTCAAGATTGAATCAAGCTGTTGCAATTTTAGAAGATCTTCTTAAACCAGTGGTAAGCACTACATTCTTGAAGCTTTCCCATATGCATGTAGCTTTTTCTGCCATCTCACATGACATGCATCTGGTTTTATTTCAGGATGAATCCATGGACTTCTATAAGAAGCAACAACTGAGGGAACTTGCCATGCTTAATGGTACTCTAAGGGAAGAAAGCCCCCAGATGAGCCCGAGTGCTTCACCTTTTAACAGCTCTTCAATGAAGCGAGCGAAGACTGGTCGCTAGCTATGAAACTGCCATCTGATTGTTTCCTAATCATGACCAAATTAAAGTCTTACATTCTTCAATGAATTCACCACAAAAAGAAGGCTGGCTTAATGCTGTCTCGAGCATCAGATTTTGATTAGCATTGCTGGTCCTGCTCGAGGTTAACAATCTGGTATCATCTGCTGCTATTCTTTCTGTGTTGGTGCTTAAAAATAATTGCTTAATTTTGTGGTGTGAGATAGTTTTGATCTGCCCCTGATAATTTGAATAAACGTGACTTCTCTCCTCTGCTCCTTACTCAAGAACTAGTTTGTAATCAAAACATTGATACAGAGACTTATCTATTGCTAATGTCATTAATGCAGCCAGCTTATGGGTGCACATATGTTTTTGACTGTCTTAGTTGGACATTTTTATTCTGATTTGTGATGTTTTGTTTAATAATATAGCTACATGGCTTGTATTGATTTTTTTGTCTATGATGGCTATTGGGGACAAAGTTATGTGGATGTCTCTCTTGTTCAAAGGCTTGTGTCGTGCCGTGTTATATTCTTATGATTATATCGATGCTATATTTATATCTTTAGACAAACATGTTACAAGTGATATGCATGGATTTCACATTCCATTCTTTTGTTTATCAGTCTGTTATTCATTTTAATATTCTCATGTCACTCTCATTATGAAGTTGATTTGTTATTGGAAGTCATCTGGTGCAACTCTACTGGTAAGATTTATTATTAGTATTTGGGTTTAAGATTTTCAAACTAACCAATTCTATTTTAATAGTAAAATAATCAGACGATCTATATCCATTTCATCTTTACTGCTGTATTTGAAGAATCATATGAGTATGAAGTACATTCAGAGTAACAATTGATCAAGCCGAATGAAAACTAATAAAATCAGACTCTGTCAACTTAAAATCGCAAAGCAGTTTGATATTTTAATCTGCAGGTAAATGATTCTGGTTGAGGCCCCAAATGCAGTTCTTGATTGGAAATGATTTCATCTTTGCGTCACTAGTTTACATGTATGCCCTTTTTCACTGTCGCCTGCATCAACAGTCCAACATGGGATTACATAGAAGAAAAGAAAATAATTAAATCATCAATAGTGCGAAGAAGCATCGCAGTAATACTTGTTGATACTCACTTTAAATTATGCAGTTGTGTTTTGTGTATCTCCTTTACAGGCTCTCCATTCATTAGTGTAGATATGCCAATATCAAGCAGGCAACTCAATTTTATTGGTATGATGTACGGAAGAAAAGGAAGGAAGCACCTCAGCAAGAAAAAACAAGGAGCCTAAGACTCAGATGGATATGAGAAATACAGTATCCGTCAAGTTAGCACTGTAGTGCGGCTGTTCTATCAAACATCATAACCGTGCCCATGCATCATACGGGGATGATCTAGGTCATTTCCTTGTCCTGCATGATCAGTTTATTGATTCTGTTCCATCTCCTTGGAAGTATTCATATGGCTACAGAGGAGAGCTGAGCATCAAGCGAACAGAGCTTTCACTGCATATTTTCCTCAGTACCGGTGAATTCAGATGTTAGGGAACTCTAAAGAGTAGCATAGTTGACATAAACCTTATATACCTTTTGGGAAGATACATTGATCATGATAGTTAGGCAGGTTACATGTCCATAGAATCAGTCAAATATTTAGAGTGGGTTGGTCTGGCTTGTGGTGCCTTCACATTCGGATCCATGCAGAGTCATGCCGGGGCCAGAGCGCACTACTCCCCTGATTACATAGTCTTTAGACGTTAAGAATCCATGTCCAGTGATCAGATATCGTATTTCTGGATCTTTGTTTATTACCCACAACAATCTAGAAAAGGATGGGCAAGAGTGGTAACCACGAATTTTTTTACTGCTGCCAGTGAAACGAAAATGGAGGAATGAAAAGGGGAAGAAAGTTAGGTAAGGTGAGCAAGGCCCATTTTGGTATTGAAGTGCACTGAAAGCCATAGCCTGCCTCTGATTTCAGACGAATTGCTTTCTGAGGTGGTGATCCCTGACAGACCAGCAATTAGAAGCAAGTAATACACACAGTCCACCACCATGGCAAGTTGGCCTCTGTATCAAGGACGGCGAGGACGACAGATCCCTCAACTGAGGACAGTGCCATTTGCCCTCTAATGGATTGCCCGGCTTCACCCCACACCCACCTACCGGTTCGTCCAATCTACATTGATGGATCCTTAATTAATCTTGTCCTGCAGCTTCGCCATTCTGTCCAAATTCTGGTAATTAGATCTGGTATAAGTGATATCTCTGGTCTACAAAGATTGGGTGGGTGCTTTCTGCTCGTACCAGCTTTTGTTGGGTATTTTTTTTATTTTTAAGCTGTTTTTTTATAGTAGATGGGGGCTGTCCAGTAGAGGGATAAGGGAACTGGATAAAGAGATAATATATTATCTCTGGATCGGAAGGAGGAGATAAGTAAGGATAAAGATGTATAAGTGGTAGTTATTTGTTATTCTCTTCTTTAATAGAAGGTAGAGGATGAGAACAGATAAGAGGGTTATATTAGATTAAATTGTTAGATACGTGGTAGATGGAGAAATAACGAGAAAACTCTTAATCCTCATTTTGACTCCAAGATCAAGATATTGACCAATTCGTTGTGCATGACGCGTTGCTATTTAGATTTGGGGATAAAATATAAATGGAAAGAAGCTTAGAAAACTTTATTCCTAATTTTAATTTAGCACCAAGGGATAAGATTATCCTGCTCATAGATTTGGTTGTATCTGCCGAGGATTGACACGTGAACGCCAAAAGAGGAGTTTATAACGATAATCCCGTAAACAAAAGCAGAACTAATCCGTGTACATACATAAAACCATTCGCTATTTTCAAATGTGCAGTGTGTGTCTGTTGTTTGATCAAAATCAGATGGCACCTCCTGTGGCTCATCCTAATGCAAGTAGAGTAGTATTCCACGCGATGATCTATATATAGGTATGGGATTAAAAGTCTCGGGTAATTGACCGGCAAGTGATCTCGTGGTAGCTGATCGTACGCCCATTTTTGCAACATGGAACAGTGACGAGCAACCTAATGGAGAAACTATTCCTAAGCAGCGCATGAGTAAGGAGATTAATCTGGAATGTAATTAGGTTGGTAGGTTGGTCTGATTGTCAAATACCCTAACCTACTCCACAGAACACCCTCATCAGATGATCGAAAGAACCGACATCAACAGTGTCCAAACGATGGCCCCCTTCACATGATCCAAAAAAAGTCCCAACACTCAAGGTATCTACCAGATACCTCCCTACAATTAAACTTAAACACCACTACAACATAATCGAGGAGGAGGAGAAGGAGAAGTCAAGATCCTCTCTGAACAAACGCAACTATTATACTCCCATAATTAACCATATAGATGCCCATTCCATGCAGCATATGCGTATCAATCCATGTGAGGAGGAGGAGGAGAAGGAGGAGGAGCGGGAGGGGGTGGGGGAGTGCTGGTGATGACCTTCCTGGCGAGACTGTGCTTGTTGTTGTGCATCCACACCTTGAGGACCCTCCTCTTGACACCGATCTCCTGGCAGAAGTGCTGGACCTCGCCTTCCTCCCTCCTCTGCAGCCTCCACCCTACCCTCTCCGCGAACTCCAGCATCCTCTCCTTCTGCTCCGACGTGAACTTGGTTCTGAACCTCTTCTTGGCAGTGGGGACCCGGTGGAAGGCAGCCTCCATCTCGTCGGATTCAGACGTCTGTATGGCTCCTACGGGCATGATCATGTGTTACTGCGCGGGGCTCGGCCTCGTGGTGGAGATGAGCACGCCCTTCTGACCCACCACCTTCCTGGTGGTGCTGTTGAGCTGCGGCGAGTAGAGTTCGGCGTAGTGGGAGGAAGGTGGAGGGAGCAGCTGCTCGCCTTCCACCTCCTTCCTGTGGAAGTTCCTGTGGCAGTGGCAGGCGGAGCACTTGAACGCCTCCGGGGTACCCTCCACCCCGCCGGGCATGAACTCGCCGCAGCCGTCGAGGGCGTGACCGCCAATGGAGGCGGCGTGGTTCTTGAGGCACTCCCTGTAGTGTGCTGTGAGGATGGTGGTCAGTGCTCTGGAGTTGTTGGGGGGCACCAAGGAAGGGCCGTTGGAATTGTGGGTACCGATGTAAGTGCTCGTTATTGGGATTGGGATTTGGACCTCTTCATCGTCATGGTTGGAAAGGTCCATGCTCTACTGGTACTATGCTGCTGCCGCTTCTGCTTTAATCTTCCTACCACTGTTCCGAAGGAGAGAAAGAGGAAGGGAAGTACCCGAGTGAGTTGGGTTATTCTGCCTTCTTTTTAAAATTTGGAGGAGGAAATCAACTATGGGTTTTGGGGACAGGAAGATTTGAATGGACGAAGAGGAAGATGGTGACGACGACAACCCACTTGTCTTGTTAGGACCAAGGGAGTGTACCGTTTGCTTAAAATATTGGAGGGAAACGGGAGAGAAGAGAAAAGGGAACTGGAAATCCAGGAGATGGAGTTGCATGAGCTCGAACTGTGGCCACCACAAAGCTGGAGTGGCATTTCATGTCAGGGGAGGAGGAAGGGTCTTCAAGGAGCCACTGAGCACAAGGGTTTTAGGAGGGTGGGGGACACCAAGGCTACAGAGAGAGAGAGAGAGAGAGAGAGAGAGAGAGAGAGAGAGAGGGTCCATAGCTTTTGAAAGGGAAGGGGGTTGCTTGCTTTGCTTGTAATGTCAGGCATTGAGAATGGTCTGTCAGAGATGGAGAGAGCAAGGGGAGCAGCAAACAACTATTTTTATATAGATTGCTCATGAATATTATTGCTGTTGCTGTTAGATTAATACTGGTTTACTCCTCTCCCTATTGTCTTGTCACCTTTCAATTTTACACCCTCCTCCTAAGCTCAAAACAATTGACCAGGAAACAGCAGTCCAGCGTTTATCGTCAAGATCTGAAAAACATGCAAAGGGGACATCAGCTGGTTTTCAGTGCCGGGGAGAAACAACGTTGATCTTCTGACCCTTCATGGGGAAGTGGGTCTCTGCTCCATCTATAGATTTTGCTAATGACCCTAAAAACCTTGCAGGTCTAAACTTGGATGGATGGATGAGCATATCATGTACCCATTGATGTGCACAGAGTTCCATGAGAATTAATACTGCTAATATCGAAGCCATGCAGACTGGTGGCATCACAGGTGTCGTGCCCGTGGTTTGTGATGTGGCGTTTGACACTTTGACGTCTAATTATGGGATTAGGAGGGCTAATGAGTGGTTATCTTTGCACGTGCATGGGGAAGGGATTGGTGTGGGACCTAAGCGTGCAAATAAGCCAACCCTACAAGGCTAACCGGAGGTGGAATAAAGAAGGGTCGGATGTTCTTTTTGTTAACAAAGGGGTCTCCTCGGGATCGATTTAATGGGAGGGGGGGACAAAGGGCTCCACATTTGTTTCCATGAATCCTTTACTTTCCTCTGTTTTTGGGAAATTCAAATGATCCATGCAAGCTCGCATCATCCCGGCATAACGAACGGCAAGGTGCTCTCGCACTCCGACCCTCTCGGACGATCATCAGGGACCCACCGATTCAGCCCGCTTGGTCGCAGTCGGGTCTGTTTTTTTCAGACTCGAGTCTCACGAACTGTATTATCCAAAAACTAATTAAATTATGAATTTAGATTCGAGGAATAATGAAGATATAAAGTGGACCAAGTTGAGAACTTTCGCAATATATGGTATATCTTCCAAATCAAGTGCGTACATGATCCCAAAATCGCTGTAGCCCATTTCTCGGGTCTGACAAATTGCAGGATAAAGGGTCATTGCTCTACAGTTGTCACTGTATAAGAGTTGTCAGAATTTGGGAGAGAGAGAACCTCGAGACCCATGTGATCCAAATTAATGGATACCCAACCACGACAAACTCCTTGGACCATCTCATATAAATCTGCACTAGATACTATTAGAACATACAAACCTCAAGATATTCAAAACGAAAAAAAGTTACCTCTTCCATATCCAGTAAAGGATGTATCACGAGACTGTCGAGGAGATGGAAGCCTGATCATGCACGTATTGACTCCAGGGAGAAGAATTAACTTTGCTCTTGGATATACCAGATCCCATCCCCTGCTGTACAATTTAAAGTTAAAGGACGATTAATAACAATTTGCCATCGGATATGTTCCAAAATGACATGAATTATTCATGCACGGACATGGTCCATCCATAGCTGCCACATCCAGCACAGCTCCAATAAGCTCTGCGTAAATCGCTGTATCAATCCGCGCGATAGTCATATGTACTTCTTATCGGATGTAGATCCAGTGAAACTCCAGCTGAAACAAGGCAAACATGCATCTAATATTGTCGTAGTTGTATTCAAATTTTCATGGACGTGCTTGCGTGGTGACTTAAAGGAAATAGTTCTCTTCTCGTCTCTTAGTATGAGACCAATATAGTTACGGTCACAATACTAAATTCAGACCATTTAAGTACAATTCGATTTAGGCTTAGAATTGAGTTAGTTTTTTACGACGTACTTTACATATGGTGAGGATGTGCTTCTTTGATCTGTTGCATATGCTTTTGGGGGGTTGACGTTTTGATGTACGTGCCTTTTTCAATCCTGTCTTAATATTAGACATGTATTTTATGACTTTTAATAGTGGCATTTCTAGAAAGATATTCTGTAATATTTCGGCAATGGTAGGATCAAACAATGTTGTTTTTACTTTTCTGTTTTGTTTGGGAATTTTCATTTCATCTGAAAATGAAATATTTTCATTACCAAGGTTCTTATTCACATCAGAATCATCTTTTACAAATGACTGACTAGAGCGGGTGCAGTCATTCAAAACATGGAGGGATTAAAAACGGTAAATTTAGCTTCATCAACAGGCACGAGATCTGCTGCAAGTGATGGCTTCTCCTTGGCATGCAGCCTTGGTTGTTATTCTATATTTGGTTTCTTTGATTTTCTTCATTTTTTGTATTTTCTCTGGTGCGACTCTTCCTCCTCCTCTTTCTTCACCCGGACCTGCTGTGGGATCGACTGATGAAGAAGATATTGATTCACTCTTGGAAGCTTTATTCTTTTCCTTCACAGAGACATACATCTACACTATCCTACCATTCCTGAGAGTCACATCGTTATATAACATAAACAAATTATTCGTACCTGACTCTGTGGGGATGGAGGACACATCATAAACTACGTGCTCCTTACATCCGAAATTATTCGGATCGGTCCCAACCTGCACATGAATGATAGTTTTCATGGTAGTGGAGTTATCAAGCTTCTAGCTCATCTCAGTTAGGTTCTTCACCAGCTTAGCCAAGCAATCAAGTGCTGGGTTCATGGGCGTGACCTCTGTCTGTTCAGCATGCTGAGCTCGCTGATTCTGAGATTAGTGATGCAGAGGCTGCGACTGAAAACTCTGAGAATAGAATGAGGAGAGACCTGATGATAATATGGAGGAGCGGATACTGGTTGTTATAATGAGCAGTCGACTATTGACATGCTGCTGGTAATTCTATCTCCATGGGTGTGCTTTTGGTGGAGCTGGTGTTAGTGAGACTGATTCTGGACAGGTCTCCCACCTTGAGATTGGTGGTACGATCGAATGGTTGGTGATTACTAACTCTGCTGGTGTCCTCCAGGATGGATTAATTGTTGTTCATTGTTTAAAATATCGTTCACCTCTTGAATTTGAGGTGGAGGTGGGATAAATGAATTGATATATGATTGTTGGGGCTCCTGATAGCAGACAACCATCCTTGTCTTTTGCGGCTGCAGTGTTAGTGCCTGGTCAGGTGCATGCACGTAATACATGTGCTGGATGGGATCTTCTATCAGTCACCTTGGGAAGTCATCATTCCATCGAAAAAAAGTGCGATCTTACTCGATGCATCTCTATGTGCATTGAGGCACCCTCGTTTACCTTGAAAAGGAGGCCCTTGACTCTACTATTGCGGTTCTGCAGTAGACGTCTCAGTTGATGGACTCGCAGATTGACATGAATTGATTGAATTGACTAGAAGCTCTGGCTACTTGGTGATCTGGTCAAGTTTGTCCAGAGTCTTCGTCCTTTTTTCGACCACAACAAGTTTCTCGAGGCCATGTGATCACTTTTCAATAATGCCCACATTGGACAGGTGGTTCCTAATGATGCTCAAGTTGGAACTCTCATCCCTGTCCTCTTCATGTGATGCTGCCATGTTGACTGTCTTGTGAAGGATCTGCAGCTTTTGGTATGCACATGATGAAGACAGGATGAGATCTTTTTCAACAATTTCTTCAAAAATCTACCAGACTACATCTTCATCCTTATTGAAATGAGAGCCTTTACAAGAGCATCGATTAACCTCTAGCTCTCAAGAGTCAAGTCCCCGAAGAAGTGTTGGACCAAGCTAGTTTTCGGTATATCATGATGGGAGTATTTCTCCAAAAAATCTTTCAACTTCTCCCATGCTTCATGAATAGATTCATGGGGTCCTTGGGAAAAGTTAGCAATGCGGGCACACATTTGGTTGAGACGACCCAAAGGATACCATTTATGGAGGAAAGCTGACTTCAAATCCTCTCAGGTCATTACCACTCATCCTAAATGATTGATCCAATATAAAGACTTATCCTGAAGAATAAAGGGACAAGTTATCATTTTGACAACCCCCAAAAGAATGTTGGGGTAATGGGTGGTACCACAGACGCGTCCAAATTATTGTAGATGGATAAACGATTCTTCATTAGTGTTCTCGTGAAATTAGTGAAGTTACAAGATTTGCAACTTCAACTCAAAGTGTCCATGGACCAACGGTATCTGGGTACATTCAGTCATCTGGCCAACATCATGATTCTATGTCTTTTTCAATGTGGGTTTAGAAACCTATCTTCTCTCTTTCTCACCTCCATGGGATCCATCTACATGTGCTTCTTCTTCTCCTCCTCCTCGTACTCCTCCTCTCTATTCTCTATCTCTCCTCATCTCCATCAGTATTTCTTGGAAGGCGGCATATGCCTCGACCTGTGTGGTCAACTATTGTTGGATCACCTATATAGAGGCGAGCATCTATACATTAACCTCATTTTGCTCTACTTGGGGTTTTCTTCCCTTTTTGAGGGGCCACGTATGTGTCGGGACCTAACAGAAAATCTATACACCCTAATCAAATTGGAAATAGGCACCAGATGATTAGAAGTGTTCAAGGTCATGGTCGATCTCAAACTTTATTAGAGTTGGATATATGAGTGGAGATTGGTTGATCTTTATTTTAAAAGAAGAGAATTTGGGAAGAGAGTCATTTCGAATTACAGGTGAAAGAAGCAAGGAGTCTCGAGAGCGGTTTGCGAAGTCCAAATTGGTCTCTCTATAACTGCCATGAATTATTTGAGATGTCAGAATCATGGAATCGATGTGGGTGTTCATAGAGTCCGAACAAAACCATCCATGATCCGTCATCTTGAGAAACAAAAGGATGTAAGATGTGGAATTATGAACATGATGATAATAAGGAATTAAGTGAAGAGAAAATAAGTAAAGGCTCAAAGTGAGCGGATGAAAAGAAGAGATAAAAAGCGCAAGTGCGTGATTTTTTTTATCTTTGACCTAACTAAAATCAGTCAAACACAAAACAAGGCTGCTTTCACCAACCCAACACATGAAGCTGTGAGAGTCCAGCTTTTTATCTTGATCGTTTTCTCGTTGTTTCAAGCAATATTTTCTTACTTAGCCTAGCGGTGCCCTTATAAGAGAGTGAATACTACAAAACAAGCATCATGTACTTCCCACTTCCTTTGTAACATGTAGCAAGTACTTTTTTGAGGTCCTTGTGTATCGGATCTGAGCATGCAATTCATCTAAAGAAATAGAGAGTAAGTCGATGTAGCGAATCAGATACTTCCCCCAAAAGGTACTTGGATATGGCATGAAGAGACATGGTTCTACCGCCATAGTATCCCTATGCTCAAGTAATCCAGACCACACTCGCAAGCGGATATGGCCCTACTCGCTCATGCATGGACAAAAACGCTATTACTTTACAAGCTCAAGCGATACACAAGGTAGTAAACCTGCTGGGTTTTTGGCTCTAATCATTAAGGGTCGTGCCTTACTCTATCTAGAGGGTACCTGAGAACAAGGTGGTTTTTAGTCACCCAAAATAATGAAGTCCGTTAATCAATTTTTATTTGATCAAAGTTTTTAGAAAACAATCCCTTTTTTATGTTTTCGATTTTCACTTTTCCAGTGTTTTTTCAATGCAATTCGCCTAATGAATTTTTCGACTTTCTTTTTATTTATATCCAAGAAAACTAATGGATAAAGTCGAAAAAGCTTACGCACAAGAATCTATGAATGCATGCAGTTGATAGAGATGCGTACCTTGCTCCGCACTTTACATGCAGTATGATCTGTATATTACTTGAAAAGCTAATCTATATGCATATAAAATCTATGAAATCGCTCTAGGACAAGAATTGCTATTATCGTGAAGAATTCGTTGATTTGACTAAGTTTAAGCATGATAAATAATAGGTACATGAAATTAATTAGGGCTTTGGATCTAGTTCGTATCAAGCAACCCTAGAGCTATGGGCTCAATCAACGAAGATGTAAAATAGAAAAAAAACGAACAGCTCAAACATGAGAATCAAAATAAAATAAAGAGAAAATAGGGAGAATAAAATATAGAAGGAAATAAAAATCGATATAATCCGATCAGACCCCCAGGTGAACAAACACATGATGAAATGAGTCCGTAAAAATCTAAGAGTCTGAGAGTGTCAAATTATTACAATTATCCAAATAAATAAATCACTCTCTCACAAAAATAAAATAAAAATATAAACTATACTAAACTATGCTAAAACTACTGCTCTTCTCGGTCTCTTGCTTAGCTTTTGTTGCTCTCTCCTGCCGATCAGTTCGAAGGAACTGGAATCCACCTTGCTCGGGTGCAGTCAGTCTCCTAACAGATCCACCCTTTCACTGTGGGCCCTAGAAACAAAGGCAAACAAAGAGAATGATTAGAATAATTTATACAAATATATAAAATAAATAAAAAGTAGATAAAATAACATAGAGCATATAACTGTATACAAATCTAAACTGCCGGTGTGTCCCTAGCAATGACATCATTAGTTGAAAAGGTTTTACACTGGTCTGCTAATCCAACAAGATCAGCAATCGCTGTGTTGACCAAGTGTCTCTTAAGCAACATTCAACCACACAATTAGATTAAGAGATTAAATATGTGCGAGTCAAAATTTATTATAATACTACATGAATGTGTATAGGTGTAAGCAGGTAGAGTGTCGAATATTGGGACACCAGGGAGGGTGGAGAAATAATAATAATAATAATAATAATAATAATAATAATAATAATCATTACTAAGTAATAATAAATATTTTATATTTTATATTTTTAATTTTAGTTTAATTATATATTTTGTTTTTAAATTTGCAATTTTTTAGTTTCTATTTTTATTTTTAAAATAAGATAATTAGTTATATATAATAATATGTATTTTTTATTTTATAAGTGATATATAATATATATAAAATATAGTTTTTATATTTTCTATAAGTCAAATAATGTCAAAGTACAGAAAATGAAATATTTTCTATCTTTTTATATTTTCTCCATTTTTGTTAATTTTTTTATGCTTTTTTTTCTAATTTTTACATATTTTTAAAGTAATAAATATTTCAAATAGGGAATATAATCAATCCATGACTTTATTTTAGGTTTAATAAATATATAAGTTCACAATTAACAAAAACTATTTTTAATATATAATATATAAAAATGAAAGTTCATAAATGGAATATATATTCGGTTTTTTTCTCTATTTTTTGATATATAATATTTTTATATAACTTTTAATATATAAGAGTTTCATGGTTTTGTGATTTTTATACTTTATATTTTGTATTTTTAGTAATTTTTAGATATGTAGTAGAATATAAGATACTATAAATAGTATGATTTTTGGAATTTTTGGAGATATTTTTGAATTTTTATGGGTTTTAGGCACTAAATAGGGAATAAACACATATTTTTGTATTTTTTAAAATAGTAAAATTAAATGAAATTCTAAATAGAATTTATACGTGAATAAATGTGGTTCCAAGCGTCAATCCTAATTTTCCTATTATTTTTGGCATAAAGAAATTATTTAATACAAGCAATATTCACAAAAATAAAATATACAACTCATAGGGACTCAAATGTAATTAAAATAAACCACACAAGAATTTCATAACAGATCCATAAAGTATAGGGAAATACATGCAAAACACACCAACGCTTCACGTGGGACTATACATGAGCTGTAATGTCCTATTTGTAATAGCAACAAAGTTCAAGGTCAAATTTTGCAATATATACTAAACAATATTACACTACATTTAACAATTGCATGGCTACATAATAAAAACAAAATGGCGGAGGCATGTGAAATATAACCAGGAGGTGAGCGTGCATGGCGTGTGTAGCGTTGATCGTCGGTTGAGACGCAACCACGTGTCTTCACTTAAGATCAGGAAGACGGCGACACACAACATTTCATTTGAAATCAAGGGCCCATATATCACGAAGAACATGGAAGAACACGTTCTTTCTTGAGCTTCGATCATCGATTTTTCCCTCCGACCACCTCTAGTGCTGGTGATGAATCCCTTATTTTCACTCTTTATTCTTTTATTTTAGCTATTCATCTTAGCAAAACAACATGTAAATATGTGTAAATACAATGACATAACATTTAGCATGCATTTGTTAATATTGCATAATTAGCATGTTTTTATGTAAAATAAAAGAATAAAGGAAAAGAAAAAGGAAGGGGATATTTAGAATAAATACAGAGTGACCTGAACCCCAAGAGAAGGTCAAGCCTTGACCTGATCGTCAAATAAAATAAGTAGAGAGAGATATGGTCTACTTTGTGTTGCTACTTTGTGTTGCACATATTACCTATGTATATAAATACTTATTTTTGACAAAATAAAACTAAATTATCATTTTTACCTCCTTGTACATATTTCTAGAAATAAAATTAAAATAAAACAAAAATCAGAAAAATTAAATAAAAATAAAATCCCCCTTTCTTTGTACAAAACACATGTATATATCTTACACCATCTATTTATTCTATACATGTGAATAATTCTTACAAATAAAATAAGAATTATCTTTGTAACCCTAAAATTATGTTGAAAATAAATAAAATATGAAATTGGGATATTTGTGTAAAAATAAAAATACTTGTACATAATACATAAGTATATTATACCTGTACTATATACTATATACTGTATGTACACTAATTTATTTTTCATAAAATAATTAAAAATCATAGAAAAAATCTTTGAAAAATAATAAACATTTTTTATACTTTTAAATTTAAAACCCATTTACTATTTTTTCCGAATTTGTAAATATTTTGTATATCCGAATTTTCTGATTGGTCCAGACTGATCGTTGACCCCTGGTCAACGCCTCCTCCTTCCCGAGCTAGACCCGGATATCACTCGCCGGAGCTCCTTCTCGAATTTCTCCAGCCCGACTCCGAGCTCCTTTTGCCTCGAAATTTGGACCCGATAATCCTCGTACACCCGAAATCCTCGTGGGTCCCTTGGCTAATCTGGATTGCTTTAGGATTCTGCGCTTTTCGCCGATTTTTTTGGACCCTCGAACAACCTATAAATTGTCTTCTCCTCGTTCTGGCGTCGCAACTCGTGCCTCACCCTTTCCTTCACCCCTAGAAACCTCCAATTGAGTGACAACGGCCGGAGGCATCTTTGGGTCGAAGTTTGGTGGCATGTACCCGTAGCTCAGCTACGTGGCTGGATTTCTTTGCCGCGTTCAACCTCCCTGCCTGTTGCAGCACGGTCGAGGCTACGACCCCATCTCCCAGCTCCGCCTGACCTTGCTGAGTTCATCAGCACCTTCAGGTAACTCATCCCTCTACTCCATTTTCCTTTCCAATCGATTCTTCCATTCCGCCTCTGACGCAGTTCATCTTCTCCGACTACCCTATCGGAGATTCACCATCCACCTTTATCCGTTTAGATCGACTCCTCCTCTCATCCCACATCTTTCACCACAACCTGATCATCCTTCTCCTCGACCCCCTAGTAGAGATTAAGGCCGGGTCTCCTCCCTCCATCTACGTCGGAGACCCAAATCCCATTCCCACGCGCTTCCCTTATCTTTCTCTACAATAAAGTAGATCGGATCCATGCCCTGAGTCGCCTCTACCCTCTACAGGATCCGATTCGTGCGAAGGAGGTCCTTTGAGCCCCTAGATGCTAAGGAGCAGCAACCCCAGGTGGCACTTCACCGTCACGATCATCTAGCTGTTGCAGCCTCCGCGGAGCACCTTCACGACGCTATTGGACTCCTCCGATCCTTCATCGGAGTGTCGGATCCCCGCTGACGCTAAGGTGAAACTCGCTGAGCTCCTGTTCTTGCTGACACCTTCCTTAGCATCGGATGGGGGCCCTCCTGCCAGTTTGCATCGCAGCCGCCCGACAATAAGGCTGTTGCGACTGTTAGATTAGGGCTGACACGTCAGATCCAACCGCATGTCCGCGACAGCTTCTGCATCGTTTGATGAACCAGCTGCAGTGATCCGAGCTGTACGATCACGACATCTTCCACACGCACCACCTGTCTTGGCGGGGGTATATTTCATTCTCCCCCTCAATTTTTATGCTTTATTAGTTAGCCCAATAAATAAAGTTGTAGTATAGACTTTTTGTATTGTGGACATCATAGTTTTATATATTTGCATTTTAGTCCCCTGTGTGTGAATGTACGTGCTATCTCACGTTCATTTGGTGTATTTGTATTATCTGCCCTAGACTTCATCTATGTTATGCTTTGAATGAAAGTTTTCTGATATTTGCATTTATACCCCTGTGCATGGTTTATTGTGCATGTACGTGAATACCCTGAGCTTTTTGCATCTTTGGCCCTAAGCTTTTCATTTGCGTTACATTTTGGCTCGTGAACTTTAATTTTATTGCACTCGGGTCCCTACAAACTATGTGCCTTATTTTTAGTCAAATAAATATCAACTTAATTCCAAAAATTACATAAAAGTTATCATTATCTCCTGCCAACATGTAATATTTATTGTGATTTTTGGGATTAATTTGGTTGAGTCTTTTATTTTTTAAAAATAAAAAACCCATAAAAACTATTCTATATATTTTATAAAATACATAAAAATTATAGAAATTCGTTTAAAAAATCCAAAAAATTAGAGAGTGTTTGTTTTTTTATGTTTTACTTCCAGTACAGGTTTTGTTTCAAAAACCCCTATAAAAACCTTAAAAATTACAAAAGTCTCAAAAACTTATAAAATCATAAAAAATTCT
The DNA here is from genome assembly GCA_037367405.1 of Ottelia alismoides. Taxonomy (NCBI): domain Eukaryota; kingdom Viridiplantae; phylum Streptophyta; class Magnoliopsida; order Alismatales; family Hydrocharitaceae; genus Ottelia; species Ottelia alismoides. The sequence goes on along the minus strand of JAZKJV010009497.1, from coordinate 134,129 downwards.
AAAAAAATAAAAAAATACAATTCCAATTTTTGTTTGTCGCATTTTCTTTCTAGTTTATCATAAAATTGCTCAACAGGACATTATGACACTTTAAGTATTTTTAATTTGTCATTTTGTCCTAGTTGTGTACTGTTTCCCTGTTTATCTCTTGTTTTGTTTTTATAAAATCCCATAAAAATTAGAAAAACCCCAGAACATTATAAAAAATCCCTTAATACTTGAAAACACAAAAATATTTTTATTCCTAATTTTTGAGTATTTTAACCTTAAATAAAAATTCCAAAATTTTGTTTTGTGCCTTGTTTTCTTATTTGTTTACTTTTATTCCCTTATTTAAAAATATAAAAATTTGCAAATTTAAAAAGTAAATAAAAATATGCATTTTGTTTCCTGAAAGCCGACTACTTCAAAGGATTTTTCGTGCTCCTTGTGTTTGACCCTGGCCGCTATACCAGGTTAAAATAAATAGCGGAGACCGCTGACATTGTTTTTATTCTTTGATTGCTTGATTTGAGTGGTTTCTATTTTTGTTGTTGAATCCGACTCGTCAATTAGGGTCGCAACGACCTTGATCTACATTTATACTTAACCCTAGTTGGCAGATTGCTCATAAGAATGATGCCGTTGCCGGGGAGCACAACTTAGTAGTCATTTTTCAGCCTTTTCGTATATTTTCTCTCTATTTGTTATAACTGCTTTATGACCTAGTTCTATTTCACTTTTCGTACAAGGAACCGGGTCGAGGACACTTTGGAGGAGATATGCACTCGAGGAGGAGTAGGAGATAGTTATAGCCTTTAGAGTAGAAGTAGAGTAGTTTTTATTTCAACAAACTTTTTATTATTATTGTAATAACTTAGACTTTGGACACTCTCTTCTTACACTTGACCTATCGAGGTCTGTTTCGCCGAGCACCGATGTTCTCAGGGGACCTCATCGAGTTTTTCACGGTTTTGTTTTTATCACCTTTTTTCTATTTGATTCTCGTAGAATTTGGCCCCTAGACTTAGGATTTTCGATTGATTGTGACGCAAATAATTTAAGGACCAATCCCTAATGGATTGTTTGCACCTATAGATCGCAATTGGACCTTATTAATAAATCAAAATAAAAAAGTTAGCTTGATTGAGTGAGAGGTCATGTACCGCTAGAGGTCGTATACAACACGTGCAGTATCCGTTGTGGCGGACTCCGATTGACATATGAGACCGGACATCGATCTCTCTCTCTGATCAGTTAGCTACCATTCTTCACGTCCATTAGAAATTGCTCGTCTAAGGATGTTTTCGTTGTGCATCATTTAAATTAGTTTTATTCCAGTCTTTTAATGTATGCGTGGATCACCCTGCATGTAGAGTGCTAGCGACAGGTACACATCTCTTACTTTACATGCATCATAGTGTTTGATAGCGCATTGACTTTTTCGACTTCCTCCCCCTGTTTTTGGACTTAAAATAACCCCAAGAAATAAAAAAAAATTAGTAGGCGTTATTTGACTTTGAAAAATATCTAAAAAAGTGAAAGCAATAAAATTTGGGACTTCTAATGCAAACTTGATCTTAAAAGACATCTCACTTAAAAATAATTGTTTGGGGGAGTGTCATCCCCTCATTGGTTGGTTTGTTTGAGTGAGAGAGTGACCTGCACACTAGGATAGAGCTACACCTGAGCTTCCGTTAGACTACTGGTCTTGGGGTTAGTCGTTCTCTAGAGGATCTCTCCAGTAGTCATTAAAGCGGCCAACGGCATCCTTAACAGATTGAATTGATCGGGTAGCTGGTAAACGATCCGCAATTCATACTGGATGAGAGAGATCTAGCTTTGAGATCGAGCCAGTCTCCTGGGAGCATTGGGTTCCTACCAGCTCGCTTAACTGCTCTGCTACACTGATTGATCACCTAAAATAAAATTGACAAGATAACGACCGAACCTTTACGGTCATCAACTCTCGTGTTGAGTAGGTGAACTGGGGGTTTTTGACTTCTGATCTTGTTTTCTTACCAGATCTCATCCGCTCTTATCCCTACATCACGATGATGGGCAGGAGGTCCCTTAGGCTGCCTCTAGCAGCATCGCTCGCGAGCACTCCTCCCCACTCATCTAGTGCAGCTTCAGAGAGCCCAGACCTGCTCTCCAAACCTGAGTTCGCTACCACCCTATTCCTCCTCGACCACCCTTCTTCTAGCACTCCTGAGGTGCATGAGCAGAGACCCGCACAGATTTATGTTCACTTGATGGCACCTGAGTTGGAAACTTTTGCCTTTGTAGAGACCCACGAGATGGCCAGCAGTGAGGAGCGCACCGATGGACAGCCGTAGGGTTCTACATACGTTCTTGATCAGGGCACCATAAACAACACACTTCTAGCCTCCCTGGAGATGATCCAGAGACAGATTAGAGATCAGGGAGTCTTTATGGCAGAGGCGTAGAGAGTTAGCACATATGTGAGCCGAAAAAGGAGAGCTGCAGTGACAAGGCAATGGAGACATCCCAGCACCTAGAGGAGGAGCATACATACACCCGGAGGATCAGCCCGAGCCAGTTAGACAGCTACGATCGATGAGGCAGTTGTACAACCCAGGTGCAACCCACACCCATCGTTCAATCTAGCTCTCTGAGATTCTAGGCGACTTCAAGCTCAACCCTCAGACTATCCAATTACTGCCCAAGTTCCATGGGCTAGCCACCGAGGAGCTACATCTGTACCTGTAAGAATTCGTGATGATCTGCAGCACAGTCCATGACAGTGTCATGGACGAGGACGCCATCAAAATGATAGCATTCCCTTTCTCCCTGGTCGACAGAGCAACCTACTAGCTGAAGCATTTAGGGAGATATGTTACTACTTGGGAGCATCTTCGGACCGAGTACTTGAATAAGTACTATCCACTCGGCCAGACCAAAGCAGCGAGAGCTCTGACCAACAACTTCACCGTGATCCCCAACAAGCAATTTCATGAGGCATGGGATCGATTTTGCGAACTCATCCGCCGTCCACACCATGAGATTTCCAAGCCCAACCTAGTGTTTAGTTTCTTTTGTGGGCTGACACCGGAGCTGCAGGGGCTTGTCAATGCCTCATGTGGATGGTTCTACTTCGCCAAGGATGAGGACCAGGTCTGGTCCATCTATGAGGAGATGGCCGAAAATTACACAGTGATGTCCTAGACTCGAGCCTACACACAGAGGAAGACCTATCTATAAACCGTGTCCTATCATAGGATAGCACGGGTTGACGTAGGTCCATCCACTTCATCAGCAACAACATCATAGGTAGAGTCGTCAGCAGCTGACATGGGTATCATTAGTGAGAAGTTGGACCGTATAGAGATTACCGAGAAGAAGTAGTGCCAGGGCATGACGTAGATCGACTAGTTGGCATAGACTCTCAGTGACTTGAAGACCTAGATCTTGTGTCTCTAGGAGGCACAGACGGCTTCTCAGCCTCGTCTCAGGACACAGGCTGATCACAACAGCAGCAACTCTTCCCAACCACCTGCCCAATACTGCCAAGTCCACCATATTCAGGCAGAGCCGGTTCAACAGTTTCCCCAATACTCTCAGCCACTGCCATCTCAAGACATTTAGATGGTGGTGTACCAGTTTGATCAGCCCTGACAGTTCTTCCCCCATCCCCTTATGAGCATGAGCCATTGATGGAAGTCAATGGGATTTGGTATAACCGTCTGTAGCTTGAGATCCGCTATGACCATCCAGGATTCATGTGGTCGACCAGAGGCACCTCATCCCAGCAGCAGCTTCCATCTCAGGGCGTATCGAGCAGCCAGCAACAATAGCAACAACTCTAGTACTCCCAGCCATCACATTCTGCCAGTCGGGTCCTCGTCCCTACCATCAGGGACAACAGTGGAGGCAACATTAGCAACCTCAGCAGTTCACTCAGCCTCCCCCTCACCAGTTCCAACAGCAGCCTCATTTCCAGCGAGGCAACTCGTCCAGTTCTCATGGACCAGCCTATGAGAACCTAGCCCTTGATGATCTAGCCCACCTTCTCTCAGACCAGCAGGCATCTTTCAGGCGGGAGATGGACGAGTTCAGGCAGGAGATGAGGGACATAATAAAGGGCAAGGTTGCCATACCCGCTCAGATCGAGCCCAATCTAAATAACCTAAATAGGAAGTCTGAGCAGGTACAATTAGTAGAGAACACTGTTCCTAGTGATTCCTTGGGAGATAGTTCTTCCTATATATTTGATGTTGATTTTGTGACACTTAGGAGCGATAGGATGCCAACCAGCGGCACCTCGTCTAAGCGATGACCACATGATGATCCAGGAGCGCCAGACGAGGAGGATAACAGTGATGATGCCGCTAATGATGTTGATGACGGTGGTGCTGACGCCACCAAGGAAGATGATCCAGTCGACGGTACTGAGGCTGTCATTTTTCCAGATCCAGTCAGTGGTATTGATGCCTCCATCTCGCCAGATGCTGAGTCAGAGTGCGGTGCAGATGCCGCGAAGACAGATGCCGTGGGTGGTGCTGATGCCACTGTTTCTATTCCAGTTGTGTTTCCTCATGTTTTTGTATCTTAGGACAATTTAGAGAAGACCCAAAAAATAAATAAAGGAAATGTTTCTTCATCTACTTCGAGTCCATCTATGTTGCATGATGATCTTGGTATGAACTCCATTCCATCACAGACACATGAACCTATTCCTATCCCTTTATCTGAGGAGGGCCCAACCATCCCCTTCTCTCAAGCACTCCGCTTGGTGAAGGGGAATAAAAAGGAAAATCCAAAAAAGTCCCACCAGTTAGAGTTCAGCCAGCAGATGATAGACAGATTTTAGATTCAGCTGACTCTACAGGAGGAACTTGAGCACATCCCTCTCTTCCAAAAGAATATGAGAGAGAAGACTACCATCCACAGGAATAGAAGGAACCATCATGCCGAGATCCATGTACTCACTCGTGCCACATGCTTCGCGATTCAGAACCGTGCCAAGAGGCGAGATGCAGGCGCACCTTATGTCAGATGCCACATTCATGAGCAACAGTTTGATCAGACTCTATTAGACATCGGCTCTTCCATCAACCTTCTTCTGGCAGCCTTACTCAACCGATTCGAGTTTGGCCCTCCTCGACAGAGCTTGACAGTCCTTCAATTTGTTGATCAATCTGTTAAGAGGCCGAAGGGGTTGTTGAAGGACGTGGTCGTCACAATTCAGGGCTTGAAATTCCCCATGGACTTTGTTGTTTTGGACATGGAGATCCCTGAATCTGTGCCAGATACCCCCATCATTTTAGGACGTCCATTCTTTGCCACAGCCAAGGCGGTGTCCGACCATGATAGCGGGACGGTATACTTTTGCGTCGAGGGTAAGAGTATACAAATAGATACGATTGATGAGACCAGAGAGCGAGATTCAGCTTGCTCAGAGCAGTTCAATGATTCAGAGAAGATGACAGAGGCAGAGTGAGACGTCCACCAGGAGTGCGATTTTGTGATCACTGATGATGAAGTCGTTTGGTCCAACCCCATTTCACGAGCTCTTGCTCCACCTTCAGACACCACCGAGTCATAGCTTCCAACAGATGAGAGTTTGGAGAGCACATTCCTGGCAGAGGACACATTCGAGGCTGACGACCACGTTAGGGATAGTGAAGCAGATTATGTTTCTTGTGATTCTGATTTAGATCCCTCAGATTCTTACATAGATTGGGTTGCGTTTGATGAGTTATTACCATGTCTAATTCCTATAGAGCCAACAACTAGGATGGAGACTGAGCCAACACCAACTGCAGACACACCAGCTGGACCACCTTCACCAGATTTTCATGATCAAGGAGAGTTCTCACATTCAGATCTGGTTGCTTTCATGCAGGCATTCCAGAAGCCATATTTGACAGCTCCCAGTTACCCAAAGTTGAAGCCCTTGCTACAGTCGCTGAAGTATAGATTTCTTGCGGGTGAGCATGAGATGGACCTAGTCATTATCTCAGTAGATTTGACTGGAGAGCAAGAATATCATTTGATGGAGGTTCTTGAAAGGAACCGCAAGGTGATGGGATGGAGCGTAGATTATCTCTACGGGATAAGTTTGACCCTGTGCTCCCACCATATCTATCTCGAAGAGGATGCTAGGCCATTGTTGAAGCCAAAAATCGAGCGGTCGTAAGTTCCACACAAAGCGGGAACTTAGTCATCAAGTTTACCACACGAGATCTGAACTTCAAAAAACAATTAACCCACAACAATGAATAAACAATGAAAAGCGACGCAGAGTTAAAATTTATTATAACTCTACAACAAAGATGTGTATAGGTGCAAGTATGTGTAGAGTGTCGAACACAGGGAATAAGCAATTAGATTGGGGCAAAAAATGCACAAAGATGAATGTGATGTATTTGTCTATATATGTGCTATTTTTGTGGGTTTTATAATTTTTATATATTTTTTAATTTTATTTTTAATTTTTTAATTTTATATTTTATTTTAATTTTCTGATTTTATATTTTCTTTTTATATTTTTAATTTCCTTTTCTTTAAAAATAGATATATAAAAAGCTATATAGAGTATATATATGATATAAGTAAGAGAGAGATAATATATATAGGTAAAAATAATAAAAATGCAGGAAATAAATATTTTTGGGTTTTATAAAATTTTTCGCTGTTTTTTGTGCTTTTTCAGATAATTTTTGCAATTTTTTATATAATTTTTAAAAGTGAAAAATACCCAAAATAGGGTTTAATATAATTACCCGAAATTAAAATGGAGATGAAAAATACTAAATAGTAAAAAAATTCTCCAAATTAATTTTAAAATAAAGATAATGAAATAAAGAAAATTACGAAATAGGAGATAGAATTTTTGGATTTTTTTTATAGATTTTATAAATTTTCATAAAGGTTTTTAGAGTTTTTTTATTTTTTGAGGTTTCTTTTATATTTTTTAGTGATTTTTGGTCTGAAGGTTAAAAACATCAAAATACACAAAATATATTTTTTTGAAAAATTTTCAAAGGGCTTTTATATTTTTTTATGGATTTTATAATGCAAACAAGAATGAAAATGACACTTTTTTGATTTTTTTATAAATATTAAAATGCTTCAAAATGTAAAATAAAAATATGGTTTTATAGTGCAATGAAACATGAACTTAAATCTGTTTTTGGGGATTTGTTCAAAATTTATAGATGCATGAAATAAATAGAGACAACATAAAGAAATACACTCTAGCAAGGGCAATTTTGTAAATAGATTAAAGTTCGGGGGCCAAGGTGCAATTTTCCCTTAAAATTATAACTAAACAAAATATTCTTGGACCAATAAGAAATAACCAAAATCTTATGGCCTTCCTTGTAAAATCACCAAGGTCACGTGATAAACATCGTGAGCCTGCCAGAGACTAAATTGCAAATACCAAAAACCTGGGGGGCTAATTCGCAAAATATCCAGAAATATTGTAACTAATATAATAGTTTATGGACTAAACTGAAATAACTAAAGGCCAAAGGGCTAGGCTACAAAATGCCACCTCACGTGGAGCGTCACGTGAGGTGACGTGGCCTAGATTGAATAGTAAATAATAAAAGTACAGGGGCCTGAATGCAAAAGTTCCAAAATAATTACACAATAGAGGAAAGATTAAGTATTAATATCAAATACAAAAAGTGGCAGGGGTTAGGCTGCAAAATACCTACGCTAGCACATATCCAATGGCGGGGCTCCTCCCACTTGCCACGCGTCGGGCTGTAGGCACGTGATAACGGTTGGCACGGACGGGCAAGATTAGATCCCCTAACGGGATCCGACGGTTGAAGCTCCTGAAGATCCGACGTCCGTTGCTTCGCTCCAAGAACTAGGCAAATCCGACGGCTGGAAATGACGACGAAGAACGGGGAAGAACTCGTGACGAGGCGAGCTGCCCCGACCCCATCCTTCCTCCTCCGATACTCCTTGAAGCTCTAAAGTGGTCAGAAACGCTCCTACGGTCCTTCTCTGATGGCTGGTGGCATCCAAAAGCGTCGGCACCCACCGGAGCTCTCCACTTGTGTCAAGGTTGAGGATGAGCTCCAAGTAGCTCCGGTAGAGTCCAAAATCACCCCCACGTGTGGCTTTAGCTCCATGTATCTACAAGAAATTGTGATAGGGTCGGGGGAAAGTTGCCCCGACCCCGTAGCGGCATGGAATGGCGTGGGGGACGCAAAGTGGAGGCTCATCAGAGCAAGCTCAGGCAAGCGACAGATGAAGGCGAGTGAATCAACGAGGAAACGAAAGGGAAGATGGAAATAGAACCTAGACTAAGGAGAAGCTAAGAAAGAGCAACAAAAATGAATAAAATTGGACCTCGATATCTGTAAAAGTCAGAGATAGTACCTCACGGCCAATGGTCGGAGATGGAGGGTGGAGCCACCTTGGCTTTCGCCCGACCTTGCTTCGGCTGGCTGGAAGAGACCTGTCACGTCTCCAGTCCGGAACACAACGACAATGGGCCAAGATATGGTAAAAGGGTTTCAAAGAGTGGAGGAAGAATCGAGGAGAAATATATACAAGGTGACTGGAAGGCTAGAAAGATCGAGGCGTAGCTGGCGAGGCATCGATTCAATCCCCAAGGAAATCATAGGGCGTGTAAGCTCATTCCACGAGGAGAAAAAGTTGGGAAGACCGTGTCACGAGAAGGTACAAGATGCGACCTCCAAAAATTGAAGAAATCAAGGAAAATGCAATCTAACACAACAGCAGGGGCGGGTCAAAGAGTTGACCCGCGGTCGACTCTCAGGCCCTTCTGGTTGGTCCACATGGACCAACTAAGAAAAACCTGCAGAAAAAGATTTATAAATTAGATTAAAAATAATAAACGATTTTATTAATGTTAGGTTATTGAATAAAAAATGTTTATTTTTTTTCTAAACTATTTTATTATGATTTTTATTTATTTTTTCAAGGTTTGGAATTACAAGTTACCTTTTAAGGGCTATCTATCAGTATATTTGTCTATATATTTTAGTATTTATTTTTATTTTGTATTTTTAATTTTTTAATTTTATTTATTAGTTTATATATATTTATAACTTAATTTTATACAATTAAATATATTTTTATTTTTTGATGTATTATATAAAAATAAATAAATAGATGTATTAATTCTATAGGTATAGATATAGGTATTTTACCTATGTATTCTATACAAGTATTTTATTTTTATGTATTCTTGATGTTTTTATTCCAATTTTAATATACACATATATTATTAATAATATTTAAAAAACCATAAAAATATAAATTATAAAAATAATGAATAATAAATAAAATGAATATTTTAATCGGTACAAGTATACAGTAGGGGTCCAAAACCTAACTTTCAAACCGTAACTCCAAAAAATATGAAACCACTTCATTAAATAGCCTATTAAAAGTTATATACTAATAAAGGTGATTCTAATATATTTTGAATTTTTATTTGAGAGATATGGGTCTGGGAAATTGGGATTTTGGAAACCTATTTAGATCATAACTTTTTATTTGTACATTATTTTTATATGAAATCAATTTTATATTTTTTTATATTTAATTATCTACAATTTTATGTTTAAAACTTCTTTATTTAACGTATAAAAAGTGGAACTAAAAATAGGTCCCAAAAATGAAGGAAAATGAATAAAATAAATAGGTGTTTTTATTGGATTTTGACCCTTATCTCCCCCTACTTTATTCCTTGTCGACCTAGTCATCGAGATGCCTAGGTCTCGTGGTTTCGGATCATAAAATATTTGCAATATTTTATTCTTTTTCTTTTCTTTTCTTTTCTTTATTCAATAATTTGGCATTAAAAACAGTATTTTATACACTATTTACACAATGATGCATGAATGATAAAATGCATGAATTAAGGGTTTTTATACGCATTTACTAGGATTTTAAGGCCAAAATGATAGAATAAAAATGATGAAATGGAGATTCACCAGGCATCGCGTGAGTTCCAGCGACGATTGAACCTGAACCTTCAAGAAGTGGTCATGAAAGAGATATCAAAATCGTGGAGCGTCGATTTTATCTACCCCATCTCTGACTCCAAGTGGGTTAGTCCATTACATGTGGTGCCCAAGAAGACGGGCATCACTGCAGTTGTGATTGAGTCTGAAGAGGAGATCGCTACTTGGGTACCCACTTCTTGGAGGGTTTGTGTGGACTACAAACGATTGAATAAGGCCACCAAGAAGGATCATCTCCCGCTACCTTTTATTGATCAGATTATTGAGAGGCTAGCTGGGAAGAGGCATTATTGTTTCCTTGACGAGTACTTCGATTACAATTAGGTGGCCGTAACACTCGAAGACCATGACAAAACGACATTCACATGTCCGTATGGGACTTATGCCTTCAGATGGATGCCTTGTGGTCTATGTAACGCCCCAATGACATTCCAAAGGTGCATGTTGTCCATATTTTGTGACATGGTGGGTGAGTGCTTAGAGGTCTTCATGGATGATTTCTCGGTCTACGGCGACAGATTTGATGCTCGTCTTGACTGCCTAGACCGTGTGCTTCATAGTTGCATAGAGGTCCATCTTATTATATCTTGGGAGAAGAGTCACTTCATGGTGACTCAGGGGATGGTGCTTGGTCATATCATCTCCAACAAGGGCATGGAGGTTGATCCAACCAAGGTGGATATCATCAGGAAACTCAATCCACCATCTAACTTGCAGTAGCTGCGGTCTTTTCTGGGGCATGTCAGTTTCTACCGACGTTTTATTCAAGACTTCAGTCGGATTGCCCGACCGCTCACTGATCTGCTGACGAAAGACATCGAGTTCATTGTATATGATAAGTGTCTTGCATCGTTCGAGACTCTCAAGAATCTAGTTGTTGAGGCTCCTATCCTTCAACCACCTGATTGGTCTCTCCCAGTCGAGATCATGACGGATGCTTCTGATTTTTCCATAGGAGCTGTGCTAGGATAGGGGAGGGACGGATTACCTTTTGCCATTCACTACACTAGCCATACATTGGATGTTGCTCAGCGGAACTACACTGTCACAGAGAAAGAGAGGCTAGCCATATTATTTTCCTTGGATAAGTTCAGATCGTATATTCTCGGATTCAGAGTGACTATTTAAACTGATCATACCACCATCAGGTACCTCATGGCAAAGAAGGATGTCAAAGCGAGATTGACTAGATGGATCCTTCTACTCCAGGAGTTTGATATTGAGATTAAGGATAAACCTGGAGTCAATAATGTGGTGGCGGATCATCTCTCCCGATTGGAACATCTTGAGGAATTAGAGCAGATTGAGCCTTGATGAATCTCGGATTCTCACTCTTTATTCTTTTATTTTAGCTACTAATCTTGGCAAATCATCATGTAAATAGGTGTAAATAAAATAAGTTAGCATTCAGAATGCATATGTCAACAATGTATAATTAGCATGTATTTGTACAAAAATAAAAGAATAAAGGAAAAGAAAAAGCAGAAGGAGGTATTAAGAATAAATACAGAGTGACCCAAACCCCAAGAGAAGGTCAAGCCTTGACCTAATCGCCAAATACAATAAGTAGAGAGAGATATGGCCTACTCTATGTTGTATATATTACCTGTATATGTAAATATTTATTATTACCTCCTTGTATATATTATCAAAAATAAAACAAAAATAAAATAAAAATCAGAAAATTAAATAAAAGTAAAAATAAAATCCTTTCTCACTTATACCAATACATGTATATATGTCTCACTCTCTCTTTATTATATACCTATAAATAAATAATAAAAATAAAATAAAAATTATTTTGTACTCCAAAAATATGTTGTAAATAAATAAAATACCAAATTAGGGGTATTTGTGTAAAAACAATAAAATAAAAATAGTTGGATAAAATACATAGGTATATTATACCTATACATAATACTATATACTATATATAGACTAATTTCTTTTTCATAAAAATAATTAAAAATCATAGAAAGATAGTTTGAAAAAAAATAAACATTTTTTATTTTATACACTTTTTATTTTGGATTCATTTACTATTTTTTATTGATTTTATAAATAATTTATAAATTCCTTTTTTCTGATTGGCTGGGATCGGATGTTGACCGCGGGTCAACTCCCTCTTCTAGGCTTGACCTGAATCTTCAGCCGACTCCGTTTGTCGGAGCATTTTCTCCTTTTTTTTCTCGGTCGGGTCAGGCCTCCTCTCGACCTGAATCTTTACCCGAGCCTTCTCCTAGGATCCACAACCCTTGCGGATCCCTAGGAAGGCGCAGATCTTCCTAGGGTTGCACGCTTGCTCTCGATCCTTCCTCCACTGTGGGAAGCCTATATAACCTCTTGTCCGCCTCCACTATCAAGCAGCTCGTTCCTCGCCCCTTTCTTCCTCGCTAAGCACCTATGTTTGAGTGAAAACTACCGGAGGCCACCCTTTGAGTGGAGTTTGGTCGTGTGGTTCACACAGCCCACTCACGTGGCCGGCGAGCGCCACCGCGTCTAGCCTCCCAGCCTTCCATAGCTTGGTCGAGGCCACAATCCAGCTGACCATCTTTGCCTGGTGCTCAGGAACTCGTTCCAATCTTCAAGTATCCTTTGTATCCCCTTCATTTCCCTGTTCGATTCACTCATTCCATTTTGCACCGCCACACGTTCATGTGCTCCGCCCCGATCGTCGGAGCCTTATCTCACCCTCATATCCTTATCGATCGAATCCCCTATGAACGCTCACCTTCGCACCACCGCCTTATCATCCTTCGGCTCGACCTTCTGGTCGGGATTAGGGCCACGATTCCCATCCTTCACCTTCGCCGGGAGTCGAACTCCATTAACCCTCATTTCTTTGTGTTTCGCCAAGTAATAACCCTCGCCCGAGCTATGCCTCCGAGCGATGTACCCACTGCAGGTCCTGGAGCACGCGATAGACCCTCATTTGGCCCTCGACTGCTCAGGCAGAGTAGCTTCAGATGCACCTCCAACGCGACGGTCATCCGGCCTTCCTTCTTCACATCGGAGCTTCCCATCAGACGTGGAGTACCTTCACGACGCTCCACCCCTCCTTGGTGAGTTCATCAACCCGGTGGATCTCCTCCAGTCGTCGATTGAAGTTCACCTGGAGGTTGTTCTTTCTCCATCCTCGTCTGTTGTTGGATATCCCCGCGTCCTGCTAGATTGCATCGTAGCCGCTCGATAGAAAGCTATTGCAGCCATTAGATCAGAGCAGCAATGTCAGATCCAACCGCACGTCCATGACAGCTTCTGCACCGACAGATCAGTAGGTGGCAGTGATCAGAACTGTACGTCCACGAAGCCTCCTGCACGCGTCACGTGCCCCTGCAGGGCATATTGCATCTTTCACCCCACACTTTTATGCTTTACTTTATAGTCCCGTAAAATAAATTATAGTTCAGTTAATTTGTAGTTTGGACTCTAAGTTTTTAATATTTGCATTTCAGTCCTCCCAAACTTGAGACACGTGTGTGTACACGTGAGTTGTAGGATATTTGCATGACTTATCCCTATGCTTTATAGGTGTCATGCTTAGAGTGAAAACCTTCTGATTATTGCATATATACCTCTGTGTGTATATTTTTGAGCATTTGCGTGAATAAAGTGGGTAAATTGCAAGTTCAACCCCGAGCTTTATATATGTGTTAAATTTTGGCCTGGAAATTTTTGCATAATTACAGTTAGGTCCCTATGTGTTGTGTGCTTTGTTTTTAATCAAATAATTACTAAATCAACTCCAAAAATTCTATAAAAATTACAGTTAGCTCCTGCTAACATCTAATATTTATGGTAATTTTTGTGAATTAATTTAGTTTTATTTGATATTTTATAAAAATAAAAATTCCCAAAAATGATTCTACCTATTTCTAAAATACATAAAAATTCGAAAAATTATCTGAAAAATTCTATAAAATTTGGTATGTGTGTGTGTGTTTGTAGATGCTTTGTATTCAGTAGCATTTTTGTTTGAAAATCCTTTATAAAAACTCTAAACTCAAAAGTCTAAAAATATTATAAAAATCATTAAAAATTCTAAAAAATAAAAATTATTGGATTTTAGTTGCTGCGTGTAGATGTTTTTATTTACTTTATCACAAAAATAATCACCAGGTTTTTAAGGCATTTTTACTATTTTAAACTTGCCTTTTAGTCCAGGCTAAACATTGTTTCACTATTTTGGTTTTATTTGATTTTAACAAAATCATAGAAAAATTAGAAAAATCACATAAAATTACCAAAAAACATCTGAATATTTTAAAACATAAAAACATTTTTATTTCTAATTTTTAAATATTTTTAGTCTTAATAAAAATTGTTAAAGCTTATTTTCACCTTGTTCTTTTTATTTGTTTTCACATTTTGAAAATATAAAAAAATTGCAAATTAAAAACCAAAAAAATATGCTTTTTATTTTCTAATCTGGACTACTTCGTACATTTTCATGCTCCTTGTTTTCGACCTTGGTCGCTATACCAGGTTAAATAAATAGCGGAGACCGTAATATTGGATTTCGTGCTTTGATTGATTTATTTATGTGGTCTTGATTTTTCTTGTTGATTTACTCGGCTGATTGGGGTCGCAACGACTCGTGATTATGTTTGAGACTTAACCCAAGTCGGTTGGAGTCCCCAACAGAATAGCGTCATTGCCGGGGAGCACAACTTAGTAGTCTTTTCTGATTTGTTTTAATTCTTGGTTTTGTCTTCATTTTATATAACTATTTTTCTGACATTCTCTCTACTTTGCTTTTTGTGTGAGGGATTGCCTGAGGATGTTTCGGCTTTCGACAAGTATAACCTCAATGGAGTAGGAGCAAAAGGACAGGAGGAAATCAGTTACATATGATAAAGTAGGTTTTATTTTCAAACTCATTATTATTGTTGTAATAACACAGGGACACTCAGACTTTTTCCTGGACTTGGCATATCAAGGTCTGTTTTGCCGAGCACCAATGTGCTCGGGGGACCTCACTGCGATTTTTCACTGGTTTTTGTTTTCTTTACATTTTCTTTCCTTTAATTCTCAAAGAATTTGGCCCCTAGATTCAGGAATTTCTTTGATTGTAGCGTAAATAATTAAACTCTAATCCCTAATATCTTGCCTGCACCTATAGTTTGTAATTAGACCTAATTAAAAATCTTAATAAAAAGTTATTCTGGTTGATTGAGAGATCACGTACCTCTAGAGGCCATATACAGCGTGTGTAGGATCCGTTGTGGCAGACACCGATCGACATCAGAGACCAGACCCCGATCTCTCTCTAGTCTGTTAACTGTTGTTCTTCGCGATTAGAAATTGTTCATCTAAGGCCATTTTCTTCTTTCATCATTTAGATTAGTTTAAATTCTATCTTTAATTTATGCACGGATCACCCCGCATATAGAGTGCTGGAGTCAAGTACGTCTTTCTTACTTTGCATGCATCATCAGTTTTGATCGCGCATCTGCTTTTTCGACTTCTCCCCCCCATTTTCGGACTCAAAATAATCAGGAGATTGAAAAATTCTTTAGGTGTTTGTTTTATTCTTGAAAAATACCCTAAAAAAGATAATCATAAAATTGGGACTACTAAATAAACTTGATCCTAAAAGACACCTCACTTAAAATTCTGTCTTGGGAGAGTCATCCCCTCATTGTTTGGTTTGCTTGCGCGGGAGTGTGACATGCACACTCGGCTAGAGACATACCTGAACTCTTGTTTGACTACTGGTGTTGGGGTTAGTCATTCTCCAGTGAGGATCGCTCCAGTCTTCGGTAAAGTAGGCCACGATATCCTTAACAGAGAGAGTTGATCGGGTAGCTGGTAAACGATCCGCAATTTGTACTGGCTGGGAAAGATCTAGCTTTGGGATTAGGCCTGTCTTTTGGGAGCATCGAATTCCCAACAACTTTGCTTAATCGCTCTACAAGACTGACTTATCACCTAAATAAAAAGTGACAAGATAACGACCGAACCGTCACGGTCATCAGCTCCGTATTGCATAGGTGAAATTGGGGTTTGACTTCCGGTCTTGTTTGTTTCCAGATCCCATCCGCACTTCTTCCACATCATGATGATGGGCTAGAGGTCCCTTAGGCAACCTTTGGCAGCATCGCTTTTGAGCACTCTGTCCCATTCATCTAGGCAGGTTCGGGAAAGTTTAGACCCGCTTTCCGAACCCGAGTTCGATTCCACCATGTTCCCCCTCGACCATCCTTCTTCTAGTCCCAAGGTGCCTGAGTAGAGACCAACACATATATTTGTTCATTTGACGACACCTGAGTTAGGGTCTTTTGCCTTTGTAGAGACCCACGAGATGGCCAGCAATAAGGAGCGCACCGATGGATAGCCCCAGGGAGCGATACACATTTTAGATCAGGGTTCCATCAACAATACACTTTTAGACTCCCTGGAGACGATGCAGAGGCAGATTAGAGACCAGGGAGCTTTCATGGCAGAAGTGTGCAGAGAGATGGCACAGATGCGAGCTGTCAGAGGAGAGACACACCGAGCAGGCGGTGCAGAGATTCTAGAGGTTGGAGGAGGTGGAGGACAACCAGATGAGTTGCAGGAGCCGGCCAGACCCGCCAGGCTGATGAGGGAGTTGCACAACCCTGGTGCAACCCTTACACACCGTTGGATCCAACTTCAGGCGATTCTAGGAGACTTCAAGCTCCCTCCCCAGACCATTCAGCTCTTGTCCAAGTTCCATGGGCTTGCCACTGAGGAGCTGCATCTACACTTGTAGGAGTTTAAGATACTGTCCACGATCGATACGTGGATGAGGATACCATCATGATGATGGCGTTTCCGTTCTCCCTCGTCAATAGAGCAACCTACTGGCTGAAGTACTTAGGGAGATATGTGACTTCACGGGAGCAGCTCCAGACCGAGTACTTGAACAAGTACTACCCACTCGGTCAGATGAACGCACCGTGAGCTCTGATCAACAATTTCTCCATGATCCCCAATGAGTAGTTCCATGAGGCGTGGGATCGTTTTCATGAGCTCATTGACCGGTGTCCACATCACGACATCTTCAAGCCTAATTTAGTACAAAGATTCTTTTATGGGTTGACACCGGAGCTGCAAGGGCTTGTGAATGCTTCTTGTGGGGGCTCATATTTTTCCAAGGACGAAGATCAGGTCTGGGTCATATATGAGGAGGTGGCCAAAATTATGCAGTTATGTCCCAGACCATGCTCTACACTCAGGGGAAGCCTCCACCCCATGCCGTGTCCTATCAGAGGATAGCTCGAGTTGATGCAGGTCCATCCACTTCTTCAGCAGCCGCATGATAGATAGAGTCGTCGACTGCTGACATGGGCATTATCAGCGAGAAGCTGGACCCTATCAAGATCATAGAGAAGAAGCAGTGCTAGGGCATCACTCAGATAGACTAGTTGGCACAGACCATGAGTGACCTGAAGACCTAGATCATGTGTCTCCAGGAGGCACAGATGACTTCTCAGTCCCGTCCCTGGTCACAGGCTGATCCCAACAACAACGACTCGTCTTAGTACCAACAGGTTCACCACATCCAAGCGGAGCCGATCCAGCAGTTGCAACAGTAGTACCCTCAGCCACTGCCATATCAGGACACCCAGATGGTAGTGTACCGGTAGGATCAGCCACTAGCGGTTCTTCCTCCATCCCCCTATGAGCAGGAGCCGTTGATGGAAGTCAATGGAATTTAGTATGACCGACAGCAACCCACGATCCATCGAGATCACCCCAAATTCAGATGGTCGACTGGAGGTACCTCATCCTAGTAGCAGCCTCCAGCTCAGGGTAGACAGTTCGGCCTGGAGTACCAGCAACCCCAGTTCTCCCATCAGCCACAACATCGACACTTTCAGTCGGGTCCTCGTCCCTACCAACATGGACAACAATGGAGTAAGAAGCAGTAGCAGCCTCAACAGCAATATTCTCAGCCTCCCCCTCATCAGTTCTAGTAGCAACAGCCTCATTTTCAGCGAGGCAACCTGTCCGGTTCTCATGGACCAACCTATGTGAACCCAACTCTTGATGATTTAGCCCGCCTCATCTCTGACCAGCAGACATCCTTTAGGCGGGAGATGGATGAGTTTCGCCAGGAGATGAGGGAGATAATTAAGGGAAAGGCCGCCATACTCGCTCAGATTGAGCCCAACCCAAATAACCTCAAGAGAAAATCTGAGTAGGTGCAGTTTACAGAGACCACCACTCCTAGTGATTTATTGGGTGACATTACTTCATATACATTTTATGCTGACATTTTTATACTTAGGTGCGGTAGGATGCCAGCCGACGGTGCCTCGTCTGAGCGATGACACCACGAAGATTCAAGAGCGCTAGACGAGGAAGATAGTGGTGCTGATGTCGCTAATGATGATGTTGATGATGGTGGTGCTGAAGCCACCAGGGATCCTGATCCAGCCGATGGTACTGAGGCCGTCATTTCTCCAGATGCAGAGGGTGGTACTGATGCCACCACATCAGATGATGCTGGGCCAGAGTGCGGTGCTGATGGCTCAAAGACCGATGTTGTGGGTGGTACTGAGGCCACCCCTTTTATTCCTGTTGTGTCACCTCCAGTTTTTGTATCTCGGGACATTATGAAAAATATTATAAAAAAATAAAGGAAAGGTTTCTTCATCGTCGAGTCCATATGTGATGATTGATGATACTTGTATGGATTCTATGCCTTCTCAGCAGCAGGAACCTCTTCCTAGCCCTCCATCTGAGGAGGACCCATCCATCCCCTTTCCTCAAGCACTCTACTTGGCAAAGGGAAATAAAAAAGAAAATCCAAAAAAAGATCAGCAGTTAGAGTTCAACCAGCATATGATTGATAGATTCCATATCCAGTTGACTCTACAGGAGGCCCTTGAGCGCATCCCTCTCTTCCAGAAGAACTTGATAGAAAAGACTACTATTCGTAGGAAGAAAAGAAACCATTAGGTAGAAATCCATATGATGACCCATGCCACCTGCTTCGCTATTCAGAACCGTCTGCACGCCAAGAGGCCAAATACAGGAGCTCCCTACGTTAGATGCCACGTTCATGAGCAGAGATTTGATCGTACTCTATCAAACAATGGCTCTTCCATCAACCTCCTTCCGGCAGCCTTACTCGACCGATTCGAGTTTGGCCCTCTTAGACAGAGCATGACAGCCCTTCAGTTTGCTGATCGATCTATCAAGAGGCCGAAGGGGTTGTTGAAGTATGTGGTCATCACAATACAGGGCCTGATATTCCGTGTGGACTTCGTTATGTTGGACATGGAGATCCCTGAATCTGTGACCGATACCCCCATCATCTTAGGACATCCATTCTTGGCCACAACCAAGGTGGTGTCCGAACATGATAGCGGGAAGGTGTACTTTCGCATCAAGGGTGAGAGTACACAAATAGAGATGATCGATGAGACCAGAGCATAAGACTCAGCATGCTCAGAGCAGTCCAACGATACAGAGTAGACGACAGAGGTAGAGCTAGACGTCCACCAAGAGTGCGACTGTGTGATCACTGACGATGAAGCCACTTGGTCCGATCCTATTTCTCGAGCCCTTATCTCACCCTTAGATGATGCAGATTCACAGTTCCCAACAGAGGAGAGTTCATAGAGCACACTCTTGGCTGAGGACACTTGTGAGGTTGATGATTGTGTTCAGGATAGCGATGCAGAATACATATCTTGTGATTCTGATTCAGATCCCTCAGATTCAGTTATAGGTTGAGCAGAATTTAATGATTTATTACCTTGTCTGATCTCCACAGAGCCAGCAACTAGGGTGGAGACCGTACCATCACCGAGTACAGATACACCAACAGGGCAATCTTCACCAATTTTGCATGATCAGCGAGAGTTCTCTCATTCAGATCGGGTTGCATTCACTCAGACCTTTCAGAGGCCAGACTTGCCAGCTCCCAGTTGTCCTAAACTGGATCCTCTACCGCAGTCACTGAAGTATAAGTTCCTTACGGGTGAGCATGAGATGTACCCAGTCATTATCTCATCGGAATTAACTGAAGAGCAAGAATCTCGATTGATGGAGGTTCTTGAAAAGAACTGCAAGGCGATAGGATGGAGCATAGCTGATCTCCAGGGGATAAATCCGGCCCTATGCTCCCACCATATCTATCTCGAAGAGGATGCCAAGCCATCACGTGAGTTCCAGCGATGATTGAACCCGATTTTTTCTACTCCATCTCCGACTCCAAGTAGGTTAGTCCATACATGTGGTGCCCAAGAAGACGGGCATCACTACAGTTGTGAGTGAGTCGGGAGAGGAGATAGCTACCCACGTACCCACTTCATGGAGGGTCTATGTGGACTACAAACGATTAATTTAGGCCACCAAGAAGGATCATTTCTCGGTGCCCTTTATTGATCATATTATAGAGAGGCTAGCTGGGAAGAGTCAATACTACTTCCTTGATGGGTACTACGATTACAATAAGGTGGCCATAGCGCTTAAAGACCAGGATAAAATGACATTCACCTATCTGTTTGGGACATATTCTTTCAGACGGATGCCCTTTGGTCTATATAATACCCCGGTGACATTCCAAAGGTGCATGTTGTCCATATTCTCGGGCATGGTGGGTGACTGTTTAGAGGTCTTCATGGATAACTTTTCGGTCTACGGTGATGGGTTTGATGCTTGTCTTGACTGCCTAGACCGCGTTCTTCAACGCTGTATAGAGGTCCATCTTGTTCTTTCTTGGGAGAAGAGTTACTTCATTGTGACTCAGGAGACGGTGCTTGGTCATATCATCTCCAACAAGGGCATGGAAGTTAACCCGGCTAAGGTGGATATCATAAGGAAACTCAATCCACCGTCCAACTTGTGACAGTTATGGTCTAGTCTTTTCTGGGGCATGTCCGTTTCTACCGACGTTTTATTCACGACTTCAACATGATTGCCCAACCGTTGACTGATCTGCTAACTAAAGACACTGAGTTCATTATAAATGATAAGTGTCTTGCGTCATTTGAGATTCTCAAGAACCTAGCTGTTGAGGCTCCTGTCCTTCAGCCGCTTGATTGGTCTCTCCCATTCGAGACCATGACATATGCCTCCGATTTTGCCATAGGGGCCGTGCTAGGATAGAGAAGGGATGGAGTACCATTTTCCATTCACTACGCTAGCAGTACATTGGATGCCCTTAGCGGAACTACATGGTCACAGAGAAAGAGATGCTAGCTGTAGTTTTTACCTTGGATAAATTCAGATCATATATTCTTGGATCTAAAGTGAGGATCTTTACCGATCATGCCTCTATCAGGTACCTTATGGCAAAGAAGGATTCCAAAGCTTGATTGACCAGACGGATCCTTCTAATCCAGAAATTTGATATTGAGATTAAGGATAAGCCTGGAGTCAAGAATGTGGTGGCAGATTATCTCTCCCGTTTGGAAAATCTTGAGGAATCTGAGTAGATTGATCCCATTACAGAGACCTTCCCATATGAGGCGATCCTTGCTATCGCCTCTCTCCCAATGGTACATCGACATTGTGAACTATCTTGTTGCCAAGAAAGTTCCACATGGTTGGCCCAGACAACGACTTGAGACTTTCCTTCCGAAGGCCAAGTCTTACCATTAGGAGGATCCCATCTTTTATCATGAAGGAGAGGATATTGTCTGGCGCGTGGAGTATTCCTCAGGAAGAGCACCACAACATCCCTCACAGGACCCACGAGCTTGAGGCAGGAGGACATCATTCTGGGAGGAAAACAACACAGAAAGCGCTCCAATCCGGCCTATGGTGGCCTACTGATGAATCTCATTTCATTACCTTTATTCTATCATTTTGATATTAAAAACCCTAGCTACTGCATGTAAATAGCATTAATTTGCACAAAATAGCATCCATTATTTATTGTATTTAGGGTTTTTATCAGTTGTGCCCCTCCGAGATATTGCAATATCAATTATGCCCCTATCTTTTTTGGTAATATCAGTTGTGCCCCAACCTTTTGCCGTTCTATCACTTGTGCCCCTCCGTTACTTTAGCCATCAATAATTTGAACTTAACCATGGTTTTCTCAAACCATGGTATAGTTAAGAGGGGCATATACGGAAAAAAAGATGGCATACCCTTTCACTTTTTCTCCCTCCTCCTCACCCTCCAACCCTTCCTCCTCCTACCACCACCTCCATTTCCTTCTCCTCCGTCATTCACCATCAACATCAGCATGTCAACGATGATGCCGCGGATTCTCGATGACAAGACCGACTAGGAAGGGGAGGGATGTTGGCGACGATGAGGAGGTTCGATTGGCTGGGATGGAGATGCGGGGCAAGATTGGAAGGTGATACTGGCGGCGGTGAGGGGACTGAGAAAGGAGGTCTTCTATCATCAAGGCAAGGGGGCAACCTGATGGAGCAGGGGACGCATGGGGGGAGGCACGGGGAGGGGGAGGTGGGGGCGGCAGGGGCAGGGAGGAGAAGCTCAAGAGGGGGAGGGGGTGGGGGCGGCGGGGAAGGGGGAGAAGCTCAGGGAAGGGGGGGGGGGGTGACCTGTCGGGGCAGGGGGACATACAGGGGGAGGTGCAGGGGAGGTGGGAGGTGGTGGGACAGGGGGAGAAACTCAGGGCAGAGGGGGGGGGGGGGGGGGCGACCTGGCGGGCAGGGGGACGCACCGGGGGGAGGTGGGAGGGAGGGGGAGGTGGGGGGCGACGGGGGCAGGGGGAGAAGCTCAGGGTAAGGGGGTGACCTGACGGGGCAGGGGGGACGCATGGGGGAGGCGCAGGGGAGGGGGAGGTGGGGCGTCGGGGGTAGGGGAGTAGCTTACGGCAAGGGGGGCGACCTGGCGGAGCAAGAGGACACACAAGGGGGAGGAGGGGGAGGCGTGCATGCGGTGGGGGTGGCAGGGGCAGGGGAAGAAGCTCGGGGGCTGGGGGATCTGCAGGGGCAGTTGGGGCGGAGGAGGGCGGCGCGAGGGTGGAGGAAGGAGCTCGGGGAGGAAGGAGCACCTGGGGGCGGGGGAGGAGGCGGTAATGGAGCATAAGGCGGGGGATGAGGAAGAGAAGGGGAGGAAGACGAAAAGGAAGGGGAAGGAGGAAGAGAGACGATGAAAAATGACCTTTCAGCCTTTATAGTTAATTTAATGAGTTTTTATCAGTTGTGCCCCTCCGAGATATCGCAATATCAGTTATGCCCCTATCTTTTTGGTAATATCAGTTGTGCCCCTGACTTCTTGCCAATATTTCACTTTTGCCCCTCGGAGGGCATAACTGATAAAAATCTTTTATCAGTTATGCCCCTCCGAGGGGCACAAGTGAAATATTGGCAAGAAGTCGAGGGCACAACTGATATTACCAAAAAGATATGGGCATAACTGATATTGCGATATCTCAGAGGACACAACTGATAAAATCCCTAATTTAATTCATGTTATGTCCCAAAGTTAACGTCCGTGTACATTGGGAATGAACGACAACTAACCTGAGGGCACAAGTATAGAGAAGACAAGAAGTTTTGGTGGCACAACTGATATTACCAAAAAGATTGGGGCATAACTGAAATTATAGTATCTCAGAGGGGCACAACTGATATAAACCCTTGCATTTATTGTACATAAAATAAGGTTTTTAATGCCAAAATTATAGAATAAAGAGAAGAAAAGAAAAAGGAATAAAATATTGAAAATATTTTATGACCCTAAACTCCAAGACCAAGGCAAGAATTGACTTGGTCGACAAGAAATAAAGTAGGAGGAAATAAGGGCCAAAAATAGAATAAATACCTAATTTATTCATTCTTTAATTATGCAGTTTTGATACCTATTTTATTCTTTATTATTTATTTACCAAATAAAGAAACTTTGTACATAAAAGTTGTAAATAATAATGTAAATAAAAATACAAAATTGAGTTTGTGCAAAAAATAATATACAATGTTCATTTTATACCTAGAATAAAAAGCCAAAAATCAAACTTCATAGATCCATATCTTTCAAATAAAAACTCAAAACATAGAAAAATTATATCTAATTGTATATAACTTTTCACGACTATTTAATGGTGGTGGTTTATATTTTTTTGGAGTTACTGTGTGGAAGTTAGGTTTTGGGCCCCTATTGTACATAATACCGATTAAAATATTCAATTTATTCATTTTTTTATTATTTTTACAAATTCATATTTTTATAATTTTGTAAATATTGTTTATAACACATGTATATATTAAGAATTGGAATAAAATCAAAAAGAAAATAAAAAAATAAGTCTATATAATTATATAGGAAAAATACCTATGTATATAAATAAAAGGGGAATATATTCTTTTATTCTTTAATTCTTTTGTATTTTCCTAATATTGTAAATAATGTACATATTCTATTAAAAATATAAAACTAAAATAAAACTCAATAAAATACATTAAAATAAAATAGTATACATAAAAAATAAGTAAAATACCTATAAATATAGCTACATAATATACATAGCTATTTATTAACGTGTACACATAACATCATAAAGATCAAATAAAAATATATTTATACTCACACAAATAAGTTATAAATATATAAATAAAATAATAAAATAATAAAATAAAATATACAAAATAAAAATAAAATGTACAAAATACATGTAAATATACCTATAAACAAGCCATTAAAAATAAACTTATAATAAAATACTCAAAAAAATAAATAAAAATCTTAATAAAATACTACATAAAATAATGGACATTTTTTATTTTATACTCGAAAAATAATAAAATCATTTTCTTTTTTTAATTAGTTATCCTTTAATAAAATTGTTGTTTTGTCTTGTAGCGGGCTGAGGTGGCCCAATCGTGGCGCGTCAAGAGTTGACCTTCGATCAACTCGCCCTCCAGCCTCTGACTCTTGTTACGACTATCTTTTCTCGCTTTTCTTGCCACTTTATTGGTTGAACCATCGATCAATCAGCTTCGATCACTTCACAAGATCTCTTCATCATTCATCCAGGATCCATATCGAGACCTTGATCACCTGTATATTCGTTATATTCTTTGCTAATAGCCAGTCAATAAAGGGTGCATACACATGTGTATAAATAAACTCCTCCACCTCCATTTTCAAAATTTGGTGATTCCTAGAACCCTTAAGCCACTCCACTCCGCCTAGTGTGCATCCTTGTGACAGGGGGAGGTCCCTTGGTGGTTAGAGGTGGCTGATGGAGGAAGGGGGATGCACCCACGGCCACCGTCGCCAGCGGTCCTACTCCTTGGCTAATACCCAAGTACGAGATGCATCTTTTATTTTCTTTAGTTAGATTTCGATCCCAGAAGTTTATTCATGCATTTATTTTAGTCATTAGTCCTTAGATTTAGCGTAAATCGGTCCTTTCGTAGTTCGCCGGAGCTCTATTCCGGCGAACTATTCCACCATGTTTCGCCAGTGCTCCGACCATCACTCCACTCCCATTTCCTTCCCCTTTCATTTCCCTACAACCCAAGCACCTCCATACACTCAGATTCCTTTCGGATATGAAGACCAGATCTCTACGTCCACCACCCTTGCCGGAGACCTCCGCTACGCCCATCTTCCACCCATTCCGACAAATAAAAGCCCCCAGCCCCCTCGTTTTGCTTGTGCGTGCTATCTTGCAGGAGATGGGTGCCCAAGGACCCACGTAGGGTCGATTTTGAAGGATTAACAAGTACCTGGAGCTCGTCATCTTCCGCGACCTTGCCTGAGCACAACGGAGCTCCAGGTGCTCGATTGAAGCCATTAGCAGACGCATGAGACTCCCAGGAACGCGTAGAGATGCTCGGTAGTGCCAGAGAAGGTCGGAGGAGCTCGCACAGTCAAATCTAAACTGCCCCCAGGCGAGTTCATCCTCAGTTCTTCCACCTTGCTCTAGAGCCGTCCGATAAAGGGGGAGCCTCCAGATGCAACAGGGAGTTGTAGGATCGTGTCACACCTTGACCGGTAGATCGGCCCAGCCGACCTAATCTCAGCCATCCAGTGGTGAACCATCATCCACCCTTGCGCGGACGCCACGTGTATAAGTGAACAGATCCCAGCCGTCCGCTAGCGCACATTTGGGGGTAAATTACATATATACCCCTGCTTTTTTATTTAATTATTAGTGCTGCAAATAAAATATTACATGTAAAAAAATTAGGGAATTTTGCATTTATGCCCTTGACTTTTTTATATTTGCATTTTGGTCCCTGCCAGCGTCACGTGTAGTCCTTGCATGACGTTGGAAATTTTGCATAGATCCCCCTGGCAATTTTGTATATTGTAAAATAGTACTAGAACATTAAATAAAGGATGTTTTATATTATGAAAATTGCACTATCCCCCCTGAAGTTTATTTCAATTGCAGTTATGCCCCTGCTAGGACTTGAATTTTGTGATTTTTATCTAATTTTTTAAAATAGCTACATAGCTCCTAAAAATCCACAAAAATAGGATTAGATGCTCCATGCATTGCACTTACATGCCACATATCCACTTTGCATTTTTTATACTTAATCTATTTATTAAAATTAAAAAAGAGTCTAAATAATCCCTGTCCACTTTATAAAATACCAAAAAATATAAAAACTTTTTGAAAATTTTTAGAAAATTTATATATGGTGTATTTTGATATTTATTGAGTCAAAAAAACAAAAACCCCTAAAAATAAATAAAAGAAAATTAAAAAAATAGAAATATCCAAAATCTAACAAAAAATATAAAAAGTCCACAAAAATACCAAAAATATGTTTTTCTATTTTATAATTATCTATACATTATGGGTAATTTTGGGAATTAATTATTATTTTTAAAACCCAAATCAATCTTGGATTATTTATTAATCCCATATTTGGGATATTTTTGTCTTTATAATACATAAAAATTAACAAAAATTTCCGAATAATATGAATATTAAAAAATATTAAAAACCCAAAAACATTTTATTTTCTGAATTTTACCTATATTTAGTAGTATTTATAATTATATTTATATGTATCGTGCATATAAAGCCTTATATAGGCTATATTGTTTTTATAAAAGAAAAAGAAAATATAAAAAGATAAAAATATAAAAAGAAAATATGAAATCAGAAAATTAAAAATCAAATATAAAAATATAAAATCAAAAATAAAATAAAAAAAGTAAAAATTTAAAAACCCACAAAAACAATAACATGGACAAGAGAATGATTAAATAAATCTGTGCATTCATTTTTACACCAAATCATTTGTTCCCGGTGTTCGATACTCTAGACATGCTTACACGCTATACACATTTGCATGTAGAGTTATAATAAATTTTAACTCTGCATTTTTGAGGTTTAATTATTTTATTCATATTGTGGGTTATATGTTGATTAATTGAGGTTTCGTGTGAGGTTAACTCAACGACTGTTGATTTGCCTTGTGAATTAACACGACCTTCGCCAAACCTCGGTTATCAAATGGCACCGTTGCCGGGGAACAACGTTGTTTGGGGATATATTGTTTTATTTGATTCTTAGATCTTGTCCATATTTATTTATTTGCATTTTTTTGATAATTATTGTGACTATTCTGACCATCTCCTTTGTTTGACTTTGATGCGAGGGACCGCTACGCGACGGAGGATTTCTTAGGAGGACCTATGCACCCGAGCAAGGCAGAGCCAACTTTCAGACCTAGCTGGTAGGAGAGAGCACCAAAGGAAAATGGCGGAGGATTTTTACAGAGTAGTCTAACATTTTTGCATTATTTATTATTATGTATATTTATGAAGAGAGAGATAGACACCTATCATGTAATAATTGGACTTGCTACAGACAATCCAACTTCTCGAGGTCCTGTGCCCAAGGGATTGTTCTCTCGGGGGCCTCGATGATTTTTATGCTTTTACTTTTTTATTTTATTTTTATTATTTCGTGTAAATGAGCCCTAGCTTAGGATTGCTTGACGTAGACTAAGTCCCAAACCCTAATATGTATGCATGTATCTATAGATACGATTTGGGACTTAGTCAATTTTGAAATAATGTTCTTCACGCTAATAGCATCCTGTATCTAGGGAGATTTCCTCGGATTGCATCTCATATACTTAGGCTTCAATTCTGTTCTGCATCCCACATGGAGAGAGCTGGGAAGCACTGTAAGCCTTCTTGCTTGGCATGCATCATGGATTTCCGACTTGCATGGCTTTTCCTATCCTCTCCCTCTGATTTTGACCACATAGGATGCTTAGTGGAAATTGAAACCCCGTAGGCACGTGCATTGAAAAAATAACAAAAAAAGTGATAACTAAAATAAAATCGGGACTGATAACCATACTTGACCTCTAAAATAAAATGTAATGGATTCCTTGTATTGGGGAGAGCAACCTCCTCATTGTTTGAGCATTATATTCATACGTACATGCTAAGGATTAGTGCCCCAATCCCAAAGCCTAATTCTGGTATGTACAACTTTTTATGAACAGCTAACTCTAAAATCGACAAGATAAAAAGACCACATCCCGGTCTTCACTGTGTTGAGTAGGTAAATCGGGGTTTGCCTTGTGTATTGATTGTGACTTGGAGTCCATTTGCATTTTCATATCCCTTTGAGTCATCGGCCCCGTCCGTGCGAGTCATGCATTTTTCATCTTTGAGTCTCTCTACCTCTCTCATACATATATCTCCTCATTTGCATTGAGTCATGATATTGGCACTTGAGCTCAATCATCTTCGCCAGATCTTTCATCTCGCTTCTTGCCCACCCTCCTCGTGTCCCCTGTATCATCTCTTCTATCACCCGGGATTGTTGTGCTTTTAGAGATCACCTGCATCGAGGATTTTTTACTTACATTAATTATTAAAGTAAGTCGGGCATGTTTTGAGGATGCTGAGTTTGATTTGGTGAATGCGACTTTAATACATGCATAGGAGCTTATTGAGGATTTTTCACGATGCATACTGATTATAGGTGTGATTCTATATTGAGGATTTAGATTTCGCACATCGGATTTAGGATGTGACCTATTTTGATGATTCGATGATGATTTAATGAACTTTGATTGATATATGCATTTTGAGGTTCCTACTACCTTGATTTCAAAGATTGATTGACTATCTGGATTTGTACTTCCTAGCATGGGTGTGCGGAACCCACATGATGTCTTTCATCTTCTTGATAAACCCATCCCTGATCTCCAGATCTATTATCCACCTGGGGCACTTTGAGGTTTTCTGATTATCTTTTGTGCCATCTCAGCTAGATTGGATTGACTGAGGGATGTTCTACGATTGACCTGATTATTTTTCCCTCACGTGATCTTATGCCCTACTGAAGTTTCATTGGTTGAATGCTTTTGAGGACCTGAGATTCAATGCCAGCAATCCCAAGACTTGATTGTCCTAGTTCGTGTTACTCCCTGAGGACTATCTGCGAGAGAATGCGACACATTCTCTACACTAGATTCCACTTGACTGACTGTGCTGCCATGTGTTGGAGCACAGAACCCGAGTCGTCTGATTTGACTATTTGGCCTCCCTGCGGATTGTGCGCCCGATCTTTAGGTGCACAAGGCCAATGCACCCGACTCATATGAGTCTTCTCTCCTTGACGATCCTCGCAAGGATGAGCATCACTTTTCTGATTATTCCTTTCCTAGCTCATAGTGCTCCCCGAGGGTTATCTGTGAGAGACTATGACAATTTCCATATCTGCGGTCTCTTCTGCTGGTAGACGAGCTATCGTCTACCGAAACCATTCTGATTGACTCCTTTGAGTCCTTTCTCATTGACGACCCTCATAAAGACGCGATCTGATCTGATCATTCACTGATTAGCTTGCATCGTTCTTCAAGGACTATCTGTGGGAAAATGCAACATTTTCTCTATGCTCGGTGCCCCTTTCTGGTTGTGTCTCCTATTGATGGGAGCACAGAGCCGAGTCGTCTGATATGCTTTCGGTCCCCATTGCTTTGATGTTTACCCGATCTGTTGGATCCTGGGACCCATCTGACTTGACTCCTTTGAGTCTGCTCTCCTTGACAATCCTCGCAAGGATGAGCCATCTTTCTCTGATTATTCTTTGCTTAGTTGGCCGTATGGTCCCTGAGGGTTGTCTGCGGGACGCTGCCACACTTTCTTGATTTGTCAGTCTCTCTGCCGGTAGCCGATCTGTCGCCTACAGAGACCGCTCCCGTGATCCGTCTGATGGATCCAGCTCCTTTGAGCTCGCTCTTCTTGATGACCCTCGTAAGGTTGAGCTTCTGTTCTGATTATTCATTGACTAGCATGTACTACTCCCCGAGGGTTATCTGTGGGAGAGTACATCATATTTTAGGTACTCAGCTTCACTTCTGGTGCTTCCTTTCTGTTGGGGCATGAAGTCAAGTCTACTGATTTTGGTACTCGGTCTCCTCTCTGGTTGTGTTTCCTCTCTGTTGGAGCACAGAGCTGAGTCTTATGATTATTCTCTGATCCTACTCACCTTGAGGACCCTCTCAAGGTTGAGCCCTAGTGTGTGATGTTCGGTGTGTTCTTGTGACCTTCTGATTTTATGCCCATCAGATACCACACCGTCGCATTAGAAAAGTCTCATGGCTTTCCATTCCTATCTTTTGAGACCATGATTGACTTGGAGGGGTCTTTACTGTTCCTTCTCCCTCCAAGTCTTACAGCATCAGCTCCGCTCACTCATTCCTTCCTTATGAGCCGATGTTCTGCTTTCGCTACCGATCCCTAGTTTAGTTTTCTATCCCTTGTCCCTGGTAGCTGACACCTACCTGATTGCATACCCAGGTGTCTCTTCACTGTCTGAATGCATCCTCGTGTTTACAAGGAGACGACGACGAGAGCACGGTACTCGCTTACCAGATACCGTCT
The DNA here is from genome assembly GCA_037367405.1 of Ottelia alismoides. Classification (NCBI taxonomy): domain Eukaryota; kingdom Viridiplantae; phylum Streptophyta; class Magnoliopsida; order Alismatales; family Hydrocharitaceae; genus Ottelia; species Ottelia alismoides. The sequence goes on along the minus strand of JAZKJV010009497.1, from coordinate 103,386 downwards.
TGTACCTCATCAGTCTTTCCTTGTTGTATATATGTGTTTTGTCTTCTATTCCTTCTTTCTCCCTCATGTTACACGTGGCCCCAAATCTATCGCCATATCTTTATGACTATACTTAGGACGTACCTTGTCCTAAGTATAAGGGGGTACACACTGCGTTGTTCTATCCTCGTTCAGTTTCATCACTCTTGTCATCGCCTACACTTAGGGATCTTTCACTTTAAGCAGAGGGGGAGTGATGCCTACATTCTCTACGATCTTTCTCATATATCGGTATATCTCTATCTTTTCTTCTTTTCTTCTTTTCCTTTTCATTCTTCTTTTTTTCTATAGAAAATGTATCACCCCTTTGTGTCAGTTTTCTGTACCCTTTGTATCAGTTTTCTATACTTAGGACGTACTTCATCCTAAGTATAGGGGGGTGTGCATCCTTGATTATTTCATTGATCCCCTCCACTGTCTCCTCTCTTGTTGATCTACTCTGCTATACTTAGGGATATCTCACCATAAGTATAGGGGGAGACAATCCGAGCTGTGATCTGTTTAGCTGTATTTGTCATTTATTACCACCCGTGACCCTCCCTGCGTTGTGAACAGTCTGCTATACTTAGGATTATTTGATCCTAAGAATGGGGGGGGGGTCGGTTTCCTTCTTATTCATTTATATCTTCATTCTTTCATTCTTTATTCAGTCGATGTAGTATAGGATTTTCTATACGTGGTGCGAGTTATGTCTTCTCTTTTTCTCTTCGATCTATGAGGACAAATCTCATGCTAAGTATAGGGGGGGTCGTATATACTCTATATATACTTTAGCCATAATGCGTACTTTCGTATAATTAATAATAAATATGGCTAAAGATATTATATATATACATATATATTTAAAATCATTTCATAACAACAATCATTCCTCAAATTGTTTTTGTAGTTACTGATTAATAAATTAGGTTAAAAATATTTTTTGCAAAATGATTTGAAAAATGATGTGAATCATTTGGAAAACTTTTTATGAAATATTTTTAACCTTTGTAAAAATATTTTTATTTGCAAAAATTCTTTTCTTTATGTAAAATAAAAGATTTGAAAACCTATTTGCAAATGATTTGGAAAATGTTTTTTAAAATATTTTGAAAAAATGTATATATATTCTTTTGAATAATCTTTCCAAAATGGCTTTCAAATGTTTGTAAAGATCTGCAAAAATTATTTTGTACTATAGTTTTGAAAATTATCTTCAAATAAATTTGAGGAATGAATGCATCATTAAAATAGGAATAAAATACGTATATAGATCAAAATAAATAAAATTCTTTATCAATTGTACAAATGTACCTATAATAATAACTTTGATTCTTTATAATTCTTAACTATTGTAAAATAAAGAAGCATGCCAATGTAAATAACTGTATATATTATACTTTGTGTGGCAAAATTCTTCTTACTTTCAAAAATTCTTTTTGTAAAAATATTATTTGTTCTTAAAATTCTTTGAAAAATTGCATCATTTTTTACATTGTACATAGCATTAGCATATTATTATTTGATTGAGCTTGATGATTGAACTAGTCCAATAAAGTCGAAGATTGGAGCTTAGCTGGACCTTACCACACCTAATTGCACTGGAACCTTATGAGAACTAGGTTTAAGGTACTTCAGGTCCAATAAGACTTAATTCTTTGAGACTTAGGGCTGGGTTCAAGTCACCTCAACTGACTAACTAGAACTTTTCGGGACACACACATGACTTTTGTCGGTTGTGATCTAAGTTGGACACTTGCACCTTTCACTTGGCTCAACTCAGTTGGAGTGGTGAGGGGGTTGGATTTGCCAGTCTGAGACGCACACGGGTGGAAACATTCGTCCTCGTCTAGGGAGGGAAGTGCACCCCAACCCGGTCTAGTTCCAATGAAGTCTAAAGACAGGAGAGTGTGGGTTGCAATAAAGCTTCAAAAGAGGGATAATCTTCTGGCTCAAGAGGAAAAAGTCCTTATGTAAATGCTACTGTGAATAGTATGTTTGAAAAAAAAGCAAAGAAAAAAAGGAAACTCCAAAAAAGTGGACAGGCTTGTAAAATAAAAATAAAATGCCTGTCGGAGTATGTATATATGTTGTATAGAAAATAAGCAAGCTTGAGCATCAAAGTTATATCATGTGAGCCTGCAGCTGGATGACTTGACTACACTGGTCATGCATTCCAGGATAGGTAGCTACACTGGCTACCGTCCATTCTTTTCTTCACCTCCTCCTCTTGAGTTGGATTCCACTTGAACTTAGAAGGGAATACCTCGCTCCTCGAGGATAAAGAGCTGGATTAGGGAATCATTGGGTTGTCATTCTAGAGAAGTTAGTTCCTTTGTCATTCCAGTTGGGGAGAGCCACTATCACTTACACCATACAAGTCAGCTTCATAGTCATAAGGGTTTGCGTATGATGAAGGCTAGTTCTGACCTGGAAATTGAGGTGGTTTGAACCGAGTTCTATGATTCTCGAAGGCTGTTGTGTTCTAAATTTGGTTTCCAACAAGGTCCCACACACATTCTCACACTAGGCCTAACCTGAGCTCCAAACTTTGACTTTGTACATATAAGTTTGATAATCATGATCAATTCCATTTATTCTTTGATTCTTTCGTTTTCTTTTCTTCTTATTCTTTATTCTTTTTACTTATTGCATAAGTATTTGCTAGGGACCCAATAAAGGCAAGTATAGGGGGTGATGAATCTCCAATTCATCACCTTTATTCTATCATTTTGGTCTTATAAACCCTAGCTACTGCATGTAAATAGCATTAATTTGCACATAATAGCATCCATTATTTATTGTATTTATTGTACATAAAATAAGGTTTTTAATGCCAAAATTATAGAATAAAGAGAATAAAAGAAAAAGGAATAAAATATTGAAAATATTTTATGACCCTAAACCCTGAGACCAAGGTAAGAATTGACTTGGTCGACAAGGAATAAAGTAGGGGGAGATAAGGGCCAAAAATAGAATAAATACCTCATTTATTCATTCTGTAATTATGCAGTTTTGACACCTATTCTTTATTATTTATTTATCAAATAAAGAAACTTTGTACATAAAAGTTGTAGATAATAATGTAAATAAAAATACAAAATTGAGTTTGTGTAAAAATAATATACAATGTTCATTTTATACCCAGAATAAAAAGCCAAAAACCAAACTTCACAGACCCATATCATTCAAATAAAAACTTGAAACATAGCAAAATCATCTCTAATTGTATATAACATTTCACGAGCTATCTAATGGTGTGGTTTTATATTTTTTTGGAGTTACTGTGTGGAAGTTGGGTTTTGGGCCCCTATTGTACATAATACCGATTAAAATATTTAATTTATTCATTTTTATTATTTTTACAAATTCATATTTTTATAATTTTGTAAATATTATTTATAATACATGTACATATTAAAAATTGGATTAAAATAAAAAAGAAAATAAAAAAAATTAAAATAAGTCTATATAATTATATAGGCAAAATACCTATGTATATAAATAAAAGGGGAATATATTCTTTTATTCTTTAATTCTTTTATATTTTCCTAATATTGTAAATAATGTACATATTATATTAAAAATATAAAAATAAAATAAAACTCAATAAAATTCATTAAAATAAAATAGTATACATAAAACATAGGTAAAATACATATAAATATACCTACATAATATACATATCTATTTATTAAAGTGTGCAAATAACATCATAAAAATAAGATAAAAATATATTTATACTCACAAAAATAAGTTATAAATATATAAGATAATAGAATAAAATAATAAAATAAAATATATAAAATAAAAATAAAAATGTACAAAATACAAGTAAATATACCTACAAATAAGCCATTAAAAATAAACTTGTAATAAAATTCACCAATAAATAAATAAAAATCATAATAAAATACTACATAAAATAATGGACATTTTTTATTTTATACTCAAAAAATAATAAAATCATTTTCTATTTTTAATTAGTTATTATTTAATAAAATTATTGGTTTGTCTTGTAGCGGGCTGACGTGGCTCAATCATGGCACGTCAAGAGTTGACCTTCGGTCAACTCACCCTCCAGCCTCTGACTCTTGTCACTGTCTTTTCCCGTTTTTTATTGCCATTTTCCCGGATGAACCATCGATCAATCGGCTTCGATCACTACACAAGATCTCTTCATCATTCATCCAGGATCCACGCCGAGACCTTAGATCACATGTATATTCGTTATATTCTTTGCTATTGGCCAATCAATAAGGGTGCATACACATGTGTATAAATAAACTCCTCCGCCTCCATTTCAAAATTTGGTCATTCCTAGAACCCTTAAGCCACTCCACTCCGGCCTAGTGTGCATCCTTGTGACAGGGAGAGGTCCCCTGGAGCTTAGAGGCGGCTGATGGAGGAATGGGATGCACCCACGACCACCGTCGCCGACGGTCCTGTTCCTTGGCTTATACCTAGGTACGAGCTGCGTCTTTTATTTTATTTAGTTAGATTTCGATCCCAGAAGTTTATTCATGCATTTATTTTAGTCATTATCCCTTAGATTTAGCGTAAATCGGTCCTTTCGTAGTTCACCGGAGCTCTGCTCCGGTGAACTGTTCCACCGTGTTTCGCTAGTGCTCCAACCACCGTTCCACCCCCATTTACTTCCCCTTTCATTTCCTTACAACCCAGGCACCTCCATACACTCATATTCCTTTTGGATCTGAAGACCAGGTCTCCACCTCCACCATCCTCACCGGAGACCTCCGTCACGCCCATCTTCCACCCATTCCGACAAATAAAAGCCCCCAACCCCCTCGTTTTGCTTGTGCGTGCTATCTTGCAGGTATGGGCGCCCAAGGACCCGCGTAGGATCGATTTTGAAGGATTAACAAGTACATGGAGCTCGCCATCTTCCACGACCTCGCTTGAGCACGACAGGGCTCCAGGTGCTCGATTGAAGCCATTAGCAGACACAGGAGACTCCCAGGAACGCGTAGAGATGCTCGGCAGTGCCGGAGTAGGTCGGAGGAGCTCGCGCGGTCAAATCCAAACTCACCCTAGGCGAGTTCATCCTCAATTCTTCCACCTTGCTCCAGCGCCGTCCGATCAAGGGGGAGCCTCCAGATGCAGCAGGAGTCATAGGATAGTGCCATGCCTTGATCGTCAGATCGGCCCAGCCGATCTAATCTCAGCCATCCAACGACAAACTGTCATCCATCGTTGCGCGAGCACCACGTGTATAAGTGAATAGATCCCAGTCGTTTGCCAACGCACGTTTAGGGGTAAATTGCATATATACCCCTACTCTTTTTTGTATTTAATTATTAGTAATGTAAATAAAAGATTACATGTAAATACATTAGGGCATTTTGCATTTAGGCCCTTGGCTTTTTTATATTTGCATTTTGGTTCCTGTCAGCGTCACATGCAGTCCTCGCGTGACGCAGGAAATTTTGCATAGAACCCCCTGGCAATTTTGTATATTATAAAATAATACCAGAACATTAAATAAAGGATGTTTTATATTGGGAAAATTGCACGGTGCCCCCTGAAGTTTATGTTAATTGCAGTTATGCCCCTGCTAGGACATGAATTTTTGTTACTTTTATTTAATTATTTAAAATAGCTACATAGCTCCTAAAAATCCAACAAAAATAGGAGTAGATGCTCCATGCATTGCACTTACACGGCACGTGTCCACTTTGCATTTTTTGCATTTAATCTATTTATTAAAATTAAAAAGGAGCTTAAATAATCCTTATCTACTTTATAAAATACCAAAAAATACAAAAACTTTTTGAAAAATTCCAAAAAATATATATGGTATATTTTGATATTTATTGAGTCTAGAAAACAAAAAACTCTAAAAATAAGTAAAAGAAAATTTAGAAAATCAGAAAGCTCCAAAATCCAACAAAAAATATAAAAATTCCACAAAATCCCAAAAAATATGTTTTCTATTTTATAATTTTCTATATATTATTGATTATATATTAAAATTAATTTGGGTAATTTTAGGATTTAATTATTATTTTTAAAACCCAAATAAATCTCAGATTTATTAACCCCATATTTGAGATATTTTTACTTTAAAAATACATAAAAATTAGCAAAAATTTCTGAAAAATACAAAAACATTTAAAAAATTTTTAAAAACCCAAAAACATTTTATTTTCTGAATTTTACCTATATTCAATAGTATTTATAAATATATTTATATGTATTGTGTAAATAAAGCCTTATATAGGCTATATTATTTTTATAAAAGAAAAAAGAAAATATAAATAGATAATAATATAAAAAGAAAATATAAAATCAGAAAATCAAAAATCAAATATAAAAATATAATTATAAAAATAAAATTAAAAATTAAAAAATAGAAAAACCACAAAAATAATAACATGGACAAGAGAAGGATTGAATAATTCCATGTATCCATTTTTACCCCAAACCGTTTGCTCCCAGTGTTCGACACTCTACACATGCTCACACGCTATACACATTTACATGTAGAGTTATAATAAATTTTAACTCCACATTTTTGAGATTTAATTGCTTTATTCATATTGTGGGTTAATTGTTGATTAATTAAGGTTTCATGTGAGGTCAACTCAACGACTGTTGTTTTGCCTTATGAATTAAAACGACCTTGGCCAAACCTCGGTTATCACCTACCCTCTTCAAGGATTATGATGACTTCGTGAAGAGGTGTACTGACTGTCAGAGGATGGGGACTTGTGGACAACATGATATGATGCCGATGCAGCCCATTCACTTATGTGAGGTTTTTGATGCATGGGGCATCGATTTCATGGATCCATTCCCTAAGAGTCAGGGATTTGAGTACATTCTGTTAGCTGTTGACTATATGAGTCGTTGGGTTGAGGCCATACCCGCCCGAACAACAGATGCTAAGACTGTTTGCAAATTTTTAAGGAAGAATATCATTTCACTGTTCGGGGGTGCCTAGAGTATTGATATCTGACGGGGGTCTCATTTTATCAATGAAAAGGTAAAGGCCCTTGCTAACGAGTTCAACATAGACCATCGAGTTGCCACTCCATATCATCCTCAGACCAATGGTCTTGCTGGAGTATCGAACCGGGAGATGAAGACGATACTGCAGAATGTAGTTCGCCCAGACCGAAAGGATTGGTCACAACTTTTGGACTCGGTCTTGTGGGAATATCAGACTTACTTCAAGACTCCTTTGGGTACATCTCCCTTTCGTCTCGTTCATGGCAAGCCATACCATTTACTTGCTGGGAGTAAGCATAAGTCACTCTGGGCTGTCATTGATATATTAATGGATTCAGAGAGTACATGTGATCAAAGGAAGGCAGAATTGGCATCCCTGGAGGAGCTTAGAGATACAACTTTTTCAAACAGCCTACAGTATAAGGAGCGAATAAAGATATGGCATGATTCTCATATCAACCATAAGCAGTTTGAGCCAGATCAAAGAGTATGGTTGTTTGACGCCAGGCTTAGACTATTTCGAGGGAAATTGCAGAGTAAGTGGAAGGGACCATACATGGTCTAAAAGGTGCATGACAATGGTAGTATCGGCATATTTGAGATGTCATCTGAGTCCACCTTTCGCGTTAACGGTCATCGCCTCAAGCCATATCTAGATCATGAGCAACTGATTGTTGATGTCGACCCGATTCATTTTGCATGAGATGTGGTCTTTGACTCACATCAGTTGCATCTCAGGCCTAATTATCATCGTCTTCTGCCTTCTATAGATCCAAATGTCCATATCATCTCATTCTTTAGTCTAACACCTCATCTACATCTTGTGATTATGCTATACTTAGGGTGTACTTTACCCTAAGTATGGGGGGTGTCAGATTTGTTATTACCCTTTTCATTCTTTTTACCTATGTTTTGCTGCCTATACTTAGGGTTATTTTACCCTAAGTATAGGGGAGGTAGACCCTGTACATTCTATCACTCGATTTTCCCTTTGTATATAATCTTCTATACTTAGGATTACTTGATCCTAAGTATAGGGGTAAATCACCGAGCTCTCTTCATTTTATTTCATCGTCGTGGTATAGCTTTTCTTTTCACTTCCCTACACTAAGCATGAGCTATGTCTTCTTCATCACTCTTTGATCACTCCGAGGACATCGTTTGAGCTAAGTATAGGGGAGTGGCGTATATAGTACATATATACTTTAGCCATAACTCGTACTTTGAGTGAGTATGTTAATAAATAAAATGGCTAAGCATCACTTATTAAAAATCACAAAAAATTCAAAAAAAATTTCTTGTACATAAAATTCTTTCTTACACATACATAGCTATTTATAAAAATTATTTTTGTACAAATGTTTGTAAAAATATTTTGATTGTGAAAAGTTTGTAAATACTTTTATATCAAAATTATGTATATAGTACAAAATTTTTGTAAAATGTTTGAAAAATAAAAGTTTGCAAAAATCCATGTGTAAATGTTTGTACATAGTTTTCAAACATTCTCAAAAATTCTGCACTTCTTTCAAAAAACTTTGCATAAAAAGATTTTTGTACATACTTGTATATTCTTCTGAATCATAGTTGACATTTAAACTAGTCTAGAATTAAATTGGAAAATGGAGCTTGGTTAAGACCTAATCCACCTAATTCTCAGAGGAACTTTATAGGATTTGGGATTAAGACTTTTCAGGTCCATTGGTGACTTAATTCTTTGAGTCCACTAGGCTATGTTCACATGTCATCTTGATGAGCTTAAGTAGAACATTTAACAATGCACACACGACTCTCACAGACAATGGCTTTACTTGGACCAACACTCCACACCCAGCTCCACACGGATGAGGTGGTGAGGAGGCAGTTTTCCTTGGCTTGGGGTAGCATACGAGGGTAATACTTCTAGGCAGAACCTCTCATCTTCCTTTAGGGAGGGAAGTGCGTATCAACTTGGTATAGCGGTGTTGAGGTCTAAAGACAGGAGTTGTGGGTTGCAATAGTCTACTGGCTCAGGAAGAAAAAGTCCTTATGTATATACGCTGCACCATGTAGATATGTTGTACAAACACACATTGAAAAAATGTGCAAAAGAAAGAAAAACTCCAAAAGTGGTAGGCCTTATAGAAAATGAAATGCATGCCGGAATGTATATAGCCAAATAAAGCAAAGCTTGTGTAACACCTTCTCATCTCATGAAGCTTGCAGCGGGAGACTTATCTACATTGGTTGGGCTACCACTGATACGTGGCTACACTGGCCACGATCCATTCTCTTCCTTCCCCCTCTTCTTGAGCCGGTTGAACTTGAACTTAGAAGGGAATACCCCGCTCCTCGAGGAAAGAGATGCTAGACTAGGGAATTAGAGTTACCTTGCCGAGGGAGGTTGTTGCCTTGTCATTTCTGAGGTGGGGAGCTACATATCACTTACACCGTACAAGGAAAGATTCATGGTCATTAGTGTTTATGTATGTAGACTTGTTCTGATCTGGATTATCGAGGAGTCTTGACCATAGAGCGGTGGAACTTAGAGATTGTTAAGTCTTAAACTTAAGTCCCAATAAGGTTCTGACAACCTAACAATCTAAAGGTCTGACTGAGCTCCATACTTCAATTTAATGAAGACAAGTTTAGTAATAAACCTTGATTCTCCTTTTTCTCTCTTTCACCTCTTTTTCAAATAAGTGATTGCTAAGGGACTAGCAAAGGTAAAGTATAGGGGGGTGATGAATCCCTGATTCTCACTCTTTTTTCTTTTATTTTAGCTACTTATTTAGCAAAGCATAATGTAAAGAGGTGTAAATACAATAAGTTAGCATTCAACATGCATATGTTAACATCGTATAATTAGCATGTATTTATGTAAAAATAAAAGAATAAAGAAAAAGAAAAAAGGAGGTATTTAGAATAAATACAGAGTGACCCGAACCCCAAGAGAAGGTCCAGCCTTGACCTGATCGCCAAAGAAAATAAGTAGAGAGAGATAGGGCCTACTCTATGTTTTATATATTACATGTATATGTAAATATTATTATTACCTCTTTGTATATATTTCTAAAAATAGAACAAAAATAAAATAAAAATCAGAAAAATAAAATAAAAGTAAAAGTAAAATCCTTTTCACTTGTACAAAATACATGTATATATGTCTCACTCTCTATTTATCATATACCTATATATAAATAATAAAAATAAAATAAAAATTATGTTATACTCCAACAAATATGTTGTAAATAAAATACAAAATTGGGGTATTTATGTAAAAATAATAAAATAAAAATACTTGTATAAAATACATAGGTATATTATACCTGTACGTAATACTATATACTATATATAGACTAATTTATTTTTCATAAAAATAATTAAAAATCATAAAAAAATAGTTTGAAAAATAATAAACATTTTTTATTCAAACACTTTTTATTTTGGATTCATTTACTATTTTTATTGATTTTATAAATAATGTGTAAATTCCTTTTGTTTGATTGGTCGGGACCGGATGTTGACCGCGGGTCAACGCCCTCTTCCAGGCTTGACCCGACACGGCTCCGTTCGCCGGAGCATTTTCTCCCTTTTTTCCCGGTCGAGGCAGACCTCCTCTCGATCCAAATCTTCGCCCAAGCCTTCTCCTAGGATCCACTGTCGAGCAACTCGTTCCTCTCCCCTTTGTTCCACCCTAGGCACCTTTGGTTGAGTGATTGCTACCAGAGGCCACCCTTGGAGCGGAGTTTGGTCGCGTGGTTCATGCAGCTCACTCACGTGACCGGCGAGCGCCGCCGCGTCTAGCCTCCCGACCTTCCACAGCTTGGTTGAGGCCACAACCCAGCCGACCATCTTCGCCTGGTGCTCAGGAACTCATTCCAACCTTCAGGTATCCTTCGTATCCCCTTCATTTCCCTATTCGATTCACTCATTGCATTTTGCACCACCGCACATTCATCTGCTCCACGTCGGTCGTTGGAGCCTCATCTCACCCTCATATCCTTATTGATCGAATCCCCTACGAATGCTCACCTTCGCATCACATCCTGATCATCCTTAGGCTTGACTTCTAGTCAGGATTAGGGCCACAACTCCCATCCTTCACCTTTGTCGGGAGTCAAACTCCATCCACTCTTGTTTCTCCGTGTTTTTCCAAGAAATAACCCTCGCTGGAGCTATGCCTTCGAGCGGTGTTCCCACTGTAGGTCTTGGAGCGCGCGATAGACCCTTATTTGGCCCTCGACTGCTCAAGCAGAGCAGCTTCAGACGCACCTCCACCGCGATGGTCATCTGGCCGTCCTTCTTTACATTGGAGCTTCCCATCAGACACAGAGTACCTTCACGACGCTCCACCCCTCCGTGATGAGCTCATTGGCCTGGGTGGATCTCCTCCAGTCACCGATCGAAGTTCACATGGAGGCTATTCTTTCTCCATCCTCGTCTGCCGTTGGATATCCCCGCCTCCTGCCAGATTGCATCGTAGCCGTCCGACAGAAAGCTGTTATGACTGCTAGATTAGAGCAGCAGCATCAGATCCAGCCGCACATCCGCGACAGCTTCTGCACTGTCAGATCAATAGGGGGCAGCGATCATAACCGTACGCCCATGAAGCCTCCTGCGTACGCCCTGTGCCCCTGCAGGGTATATTGCATCTTTTACCCCACACTTTTATGCTTCACTTTATAGTCCCATAAAATAAATTGTACCTCAGATAATTTGTAGTTTGGACCCTAAGTTTTCAGTATTTGCATTTTAGCCCTCCCAAACTTGAGACACGTGCATGTACACGTGAGTTATGGGATATTTGCATGACTTATCCCTGTGCTTTATATATGTTATGTTTAGAGTGAAAACTTTCTGATTATTGCATATATACCCCTATGCGTGTATTTTTGAGCATGTGCGTGAATTAAGTGGGTAAATTGCAAGTTCATCCTAGAGCTTTTTATATGTGTTATCTTTTGGCATGGAAACTTTTGCATACTTACATTTAGGTCCCTGTGTGCTGTGTGCTTTTTTTATATCAAATAATTACTAAATCAACTCCAAAAATTCTATAAAAATTACATTTAGCTCACGCTAACACGTACTATTTTTAGCAGTTTTTGTGAATTAATTTAGTTTTATTTGATATTTTCTAAAAATAAAAATACCAAAAAAATAGTTCTGTCTATTTTCTAAAATACATAAAAATTCGAAAAATTATATGAAAATTCTATAAAATTTAGGGTGTGTGTTTTAGATGCTTTGTATTCAGTAGCATTTTTGTTTGAAAATCCATTATAAAAACCCTAAAAAGCTCAAAACTCTAAAAATCTTATAAAAATCATTAAAAATTCTAGAAAAATAAAAAATATTGGATTTCAATTGATGTGTGTAGATATTTTTATTTGCTTTCTCACAAAAATAATCACCAAGATTTTAAGGTATTTTTTCTACTTTAAACTTGCCTTTTAGTAGAGGATGAACATTTTTTCACTATTTTAGCTTTATTTAATTTTTATAAAATCGTAGAAAATTTGGAAAAATCCCAAAAAATTAACAAAAACATTTGAATATTTTAAAATATAAAAACATTTTTATTTCTACTTTTTGAGCATCTATAGTCTCTATAAAAATTGTTAAAGCTTGTTTTCACCTTGTTCTTTTTATTTGTTTTCTCATTTTGAAAATATAAAAAATTGCAAATTAAAAACCACAAAAATATTCTTTTATTTTCTGATCTGGACTACGTCGTACATTTCCGTGCTCCTTGTGTTCGACCCTGATCTCTATACCAGGATAAATAAATAGTGGAGACTGTGAATATTAGATTTTGTGCTTTGATTGATTTATTTATGTGGTCTTGATTTTTCTTGTTGAGTTACCCAACTGATTGGGGTCGCAACGACCCGTGATTATCTTCGAGACTTAACCCTAGTCGGTCTAAGTCCCCAACAAGCCTATCACTGAGACCTTCCCAGATGAGGCGATCCTTGTTATCGTCTCACTCCCATGGTACGCTGACATTGTGAACTATCTTGTCGCCAAGAAATTCCACAAGATTGGCCCAGACAACGACTTGAGACCTTCTTTTCAATGGCCAATTCGTACCATTGGGAGGATCCCATCCTTTATCATGAAGGAGGGGATAACGTGTGGCATCGGTGCATTCCTCAGGAGGAGCACCATAACATCCTCACATACTGGCACAAGCTTGAGGCAGGAGGACATCATTATGGGAGGAGAACAACACAAAAAGTGCTCCAACCCGGCCTATGGTGGCCTACCCTCTTCAAGGATTCTGATGAATTCATGAAGAGGTGTACTGACTATCAGAGGATGGGTACTTGTGGACAGTGTGATATGATACCGATGCAGCCCATTCACTTCTGTGAGGTTTTTGATGCACGGGGCATTGAATTCATGTGTCCATTCCCTAAGAGTCAGGGATTTTAGTACATTCTATTGGCAGCCGATTATGTGAGTCGTTGGGTTGAGGCCATTCCTGCTAGAACTGCATATGCTAAGACTGTTTGCAGATTTTTGAAGAAGAATATCATTTCACGGTTCGGGGTACCTAGAGTTTTGATTTCAAATGGGGGGACTCACTTTATCAATGACAAGGTAAGGGCCCTTACTAACGAGTTCAGCATCGACCACGAGTTGTCACTCCATATCACCCTCAGACTAATGGTCTTGCTGAAGTATCGAATATGGAGATCAAGACTATATTGCAGAAGGTCGTCCGCCCAGATCGAAAGGATTGGTCACAGCTTTTGGACTCGGTCTTGTGGGCATATCGGACTTCCTTCAAGACACCCTTAGTATGTCTCCCTTTCATCTCGTTTATAGAAAGCCATGCCATTTACCTGTGGAGATAAAGCACAAGTCATTGTGGGTTTTCACTGAGATAATATTGGATCCAGAGAGTATAGGTGATCAAATGAAGGTAGAATTGGCAGCCTTGGAGGAGCTTAGAGATATAGACTTCTCGAGTAGCCTATAGTATAAGGAGCGAGTGAAGATATGGCATGATTCCCATATCAACCATAAGCAGTTTGAGCCGAAATAGCGAGTATGGTTATTTGATGCCAGGTTAAGACTATTTCTAGGGAATTTGCAGAGCAAGTGAAAGGGACCCTATTTGGTCCGAAAGGTGCATGACAATGTCAGCATTGATATATCCGAGATGTCATCTGAGTCCACCTTTTGAGTTAACAGTCAATGCCTGAAACCATATCTAGATCATGATCCACTGATCGTTGATGTTGCCCCTATTCATTTTGCATGAGATGTGTTCTTGTGACTCACATCATTTGCATCGCATGCTTGATTTTCATCTTCTTCCGCCCCTGTATAGATCCAGATGTCCATATCGCATATTGTTATGTCTAACACCCCATCTTCATCTTCTAATTGTGCTATACTTAGGGTGTACTTTACCCTAAGTATAGGGGGTGTCAGACTTTTGATTATTCTTTTGATTCTTTTTACCTTTGTTTTGCTACCTGTACTTAGGGATATTTTACCCTAAGTATAGGGGAGGTAGATCCTGTACATTCTAACCCTCAATTTTCCCCTTGTATACAGACTTCTGTACTTAGGATTACTTGATCCTAAGTATAGGGGCATCATCGACTTTTATTGATTTTATTATTTCATTCGTCGTTGTAGTATAGCCTTTCTTTTCACTTCCCAATATTCAGCACGAGTTATGTCTTCTTCATCGCTCTTTGATCACTTTGAGGTCATCGTTCGAGCTAAGTACGGGGGGTGTTGTATATATTTCATATATACTTTAGCCATAACTTGTACTTTGTGTGATGTGTTAATAAATAAAATGGCTAAAACCACAAGCTAAAATCGTAAAAAATTTAAATTTTTTCCTTGTATATAAAATTCTTTCTTGCACATACATTTTTGCACAAATGTTTGTAAAAATGTTTTTCTTGTAAAGACTTGTGTAAATATTTTTGTACAAAATTATGTCTATAGTACGGAATTCTTGAAAAATATTTAAAAGATAAAAAGTTTGCAAAAACCAGTTTGTAAATGTGTGTAAATAGTTTGCAAAACTTCTGCATCCATGCATTCAAACATTTTCAAAAATGTGCATATTTTGAAAATTTTCACATAATTTCTTGTATATTCTTATGAATCATAGTTAACATTTAAACTACTCTGGAATTAAATTGGAAAATGGAGCTTGGTTAAGAGCTTAATCCACCTAACTCTTAGAGGAACCTTATAGGATTTGGGGTTAAGACTTTTCAGGTCCATTAGTGACTTAGTTCTTTGAGTCCACTAGGGTATGTTCACATGTCATCTTGAGGAGCCTAAGTAGAACACTTAACAACGCACACAGGATTCTCACAGACAATGGCTTTACTTGGACCAACAACTTACACATAGCTCTCCACGGATGAGGTGATGTGGAGGCAGATTTCTTTGGCTTGGACTAGCATATGAGGGTAGTACTTGTAGGCAAAACCTCTCATCTTCCTTTAGGGAGGGAGGTGCGTCTCAACTTGGTCTAGTAGCAGTGAGGTCTGACGACAGGAGTTGTGGGTTGCAATAATGCTTCAAAAGAGGGATAGTCTATTGGCTTTAGAAGAAAAGGTCCTTATGCATATGCTGCACCATGAAGATATGTTGTATATCATCACATTCAAAAAATGTGCAAAATCAAGAAAAACTCTAAAAAAGTGGGCATTCTTGATTGAAAATAAAATGCATGCTGGAGTGTATATAGTCAAATAAAGCAAAGCTTTTGTATTACACCTTCTCATCTCATGAAGCTTGCAACAGGAGACTTAGCTACGTTGGTTGGGCTCCCAGGGATATGTGGCTACACTGGCCACGGTCCATTCTCTTCTTTCCCCCTATTCTTGAGCCGGTTGCACTTGAACTTAGAGGGGAATACCCCACTCCTCGAGGAAAGAGCTGCTAGACTAAGGAATTAGAGTTACCTTGCTGAGGGAGGTTGTTTCTTTGTCATTTATGAGGTGGGGAGCTACATATCACTTACACAGTACAAGGAAAGATACATGGTCATTAGAGTTTGCGTATGTAGACTTGTTATGATCTGGATTATTGAGGAGTCTTGGCCATAGAATAGTGGAACTTAGAGGTTGTTGAGTCTTAAACTTATCCCAATAAGGTTCCGACAAACTAATAACCCAAAGGTCTGACAGAGCTCCATACTTTAATTTAATGAAGATAAGTTCAATAATCAACCTTGATTATCCTTCTTTTTCTTTTTGTTTCTTTTCACTTCTTTTTCAATTAAGTGTTTGCTAAGGGACTGACAAAGGTGAAGTATAGGGGCCCTGATTCCCACTCTTTATTCTTTTACTTTAGCTATTCATCTTAGCAAAACAACATGTTAATATGTGTAAGTACAATGACATGGCATTTAGCTTGCATTTGTTAATATTGCATAATTAGCATGTTTTTGTATAAAAATAAAAGAATAAAGGAAAAGAAAAAGGAAGGAGGTATTTAGAATAAATACAAAGTGACCCGAACCCCAAGAGAAGGTCAAGCATTGACCTGATCGCCAAATAAAATAAGTAGAGAGAGATAGAGTCTACTTTGTGTTGCACATATTACCTATGTATATAAATAATTATTTTTGACAAAATAAAACTAAATTATTACTTTTACCTCCTTCTACATATTTCTAAAAATAAAATTAAAATAAAATAAAAATAAGAAAAATTAAATAAAAATAAAATCCCCCTTTCTTTGTACAAAACACATGTATCTATCTCACACCATCTATTTATTCTATACTTGTAATAATCCTTAAAAATAAAATAAAAAGTATTTTTGTAACCCTAAAATTATGTTGAAAATAAATAAAATATGAAGTCGATATATTTGTGAAAATACATAATACATAGGTTTATTATACATATACTATATACTATTAACCGTATGTACACTAATTTATTTTTCATAAAAATAATTAAAAATCATAGAAAAGTTATTGAAAAAAAATAAACATTTTTTATTTTTTTACACTTTTTAATTTAAAACCATTTACTATTTTTATCAAATTTGTAAATATATTTTATATCCGAATTTTCTGATTGGTCCAGACTAATCGTTGACCCCTGGTCATCGCCTACTCCTTCCGAGGTCATACTTGGAAATCGCTTGCCGGAGCTCCTTCTCTAATTTCTCCAGCCCGACTTCGAGCTCCTTTTGCCTCGAAATTTTGGACCTGATAATCCTCGTACACTCGACATCCTCGTGGGTCTCTTGGCCGATCCGGATTGCTCTAGGGTTCCACACTTTTTGTCGATCTTTCTGGACCCTCGAACAACCTATAAATTGTCTTATCCCCCTCCCGGCGTTGCAGCTTGTGCCTCGCCCTTTCCTTCTCCCCTAGAAACATCCAGTTGAGTGACGACGGTCGGAGGGCATCTTTCGATAAAAGTTTGGTTGCGTGTACCCGTAGCTCAGCTACGTGGCCGGAGTTCTCTACTGCATTCAACCTGCCTGTCTGTCGCTGCACGGTCGAGGCCACGACCCCGTTTCCCAGCTCCGCCTGACCTTGCTGAGTTCATAAGCACCTTCAGGTAACTCATCCATCTAATCCATTTTCCATTCTAGCCGATTCTTCCATTCCGCCTCCACTGCAGTTCATCTGCTCCAACTACCCTATTGGAGCTTCACCATCCACCTTTATCCGTTCAGATCGACTCCTCCTCTCATCCCACATCTTGCACCGCAACATAATCATCCTTAGCCTCGACCCCCAGGTAGAGACTAAGGTCGTGTCTCCTCCCTCCATCAATGTCAGAAACCCAAATCCCATTCCCCAATGCTTCCCTTATCTTTCTCTGCAATAAAGTAGACCAGAGCCATGCCCCGAGTCGCCTCTACCCTCTGCATGAACTGATTCACGCGAAGGTGGTCCTTTGAGCCCCCAACTGCTTAGGAGCAGCAGCCTCAGGTGACACTTCACCATCATGATCATCTAGCCATTGCCGCCTCCATCAGAGCACTCCATTAGATGCGGAGCACCTTCACGATGCTATTGGACCCCTCTGATCCTTTATCGGAGTGTCGGATCCCCGCTGACGCTCAGGTGAACCTCGTTAGGATCCTATTCATGCTAACACCTTCCTCACCATCGGATGGGGGCCCTCTTGCAAGTTTGCATCACATACCCGACAATCAGGTTGTTGCGGCCGTTAGACTAGGGTTGACACGTCAGATCCAACCGCACGTCTGTGACAACTTCTGCACCGTCAGGTGAACCAACTTCAGTGATCAGAGCCGTACGATCACAACATCTTCCACACGCGCCACATGTTCTGGTTGGGGTATATTTCATTCTCCCCCTCAAGTTTTTATGCCTTATTAGTTAGCCCAGCCAATAAAGTTGTGGTACAGACTTTTTACAATGTGGACCTTATAGTTTTATATATTTACATTTTAGTCCCCTGTGTGTGAACGTGCGTGCTGTCTCACGTGCATATCTGGTGTATATGCATTATCTGCCCTGGACTTCATCTATGTTATGCTTTGAATGAAAGTTTTTAATATTTACAGTTATACCCTTGTGCATGATTTATTATGCATGTGCTTGAATACCCTGGGCTTTTTGCATCTTTGGCCCCAAGCTTTTCATTTGTGTTACATTTTGGCCTATAAACTTTAATTTTATTGCAATCAGGTCCCTGCAAACTATGTACCTTATTTTTAATCAAATAAATATCAACTTAATTCCAAAAATTACATAAAAATACTGTTAGCTCTTTCAATCATGTAATATTTATTGTGATTTTCGGGATTAATTTTATTGTGTCTTTTATTTTCTAAAAAAACACATATAAATTATTTTGTCTATTTTATAAAATACATAAAAATTATAGAATTTGTTTTAAAAATTCCAAAAAATAGTGAGTTTTTTGTGTGTTTTACTTCCAGTACCAGTTTTGTTTCAAAAACCCTTATAAAAACCTTAAAAATTACAAAAGATGCAAACTTATAAAAAATCATAAAAAATCTAGAAAAATAAAAAATACAATTTCAGTTTCTATTTGTCGTATTTTCTTTCCAGTTTATCATAAATTTGCTCCCCAAGACAGTAGGATACTTTAAGTATTTTTAATTTGTCATTTGGTCCTGGTTGGGTACTGTTTCCCTATTTAGCTCTTGTTTTGTTTTTATAAATTCCCATAAAATTAGAAAACCCCCAAAAAATTACCAAAAATCCTTTATTATTTGAAAAACACAAAAATATTTTTATTTATAATTTTTGAGTATTTTTATACTTAAATAAAAATTCCAAATGTTTTGTGCCTTGTTTTCTTGTTTGTTTGCCTTTATTCCCTTATTTAAAAATTTAAAAATTTGCAAAATTAAAAATAAATTATCATATGCATTTTGTTTCCTGAAAGCCGACTACTTCGAAGGATTTCTCATGCTCCATTTGTTCGACCCTGGTCGCTATACCATGTTAAAATAAATAGCGGAGACTGCTGACATTGTTTTTGTTCATTTACTTTATTTATGTGGTTTCTATTTTTCTTGTTGAATCTGACTTGTCGATTGGGGTCGCAATGACCTTGATCTACATTGATACTTTACCCTAGTTGGTGAGCTGCTCATCAACTGCTGATCAGCTCAGAAACTTCCTGGGACTCCTCCTCACCTGTAGGGGGCTCAGATAGGTCCATGCCTCGTTGGAGGATGCCTGGAGGTTAAATCTTTCTCTGGCATCTCGGACTGAAGTTCCTCGATCAATACTCTTCCTCAATGGCTCTTTACTACACAAAAAGGTTCATGGCTCGAGGGAAAATGTCATCAGCCCAGATTAAAGCTTAATCATAAGGAAATAGGAGGCGGGGATAAATTTCCAGTAATGTGGCAGAGTGGGCATTTATTCACTATTCCGGGGAAGATCATGTTGATCTAGGCATTGGGGATTGACGGGGAAGTGATGGGGAATGAGATGAAGTGGCTAGGTAGTCGGAACAAGGTCAGATCCACAATGAAATGATTGTCGGAGCTGAAGCTCCGACCGACTTTGATCTTGAAATTTAACGCTACAACTATCAAAATCAAATAGAACTACTCCAAGGAATGGAAATGTGACCTAAAAACTTAAATTAAACTCTGCCTCAACATGGTTTTACCTGAAAGCTGACCATTCGCTTAAGATAAGCTTGATGATGGTGGATCGAGCTCTGACCGCTTTATCCTTACCACAGAACCTTGGGACACCTTCTTGTCACCACGGGATCTCTGCCGGTGTGGTTCTTTTGGGGTTATGATTGCCAAAAGGGATCAAAATGAGGAAGAAAGATGGAGGTGGGATTTTATAGACAGTGACGGGGGTGACTTTGGATCGAGGTTGCGTGCAGTTGTTGGGGGGTTGGTGAAGGCTAAGGGTGTAGCTAGATGGAGGAAGATGGTGTCATTAGAAGTTGTGAAGGGCTCGAGGGAAAAGGAGTTGAGGAAGGTGGCGTAAAAAATCAGAGAAGATGGGGGTCTTCATGAGGAGGGGTACGGGGAGGGGCGTTGATTCGTGCACGAGGTGTTGACTGGGTGGATCAACATTCCCCACACCATGATTGGTCCACGTAGAACCAATCAGGACAAAATAGAATTTTAAATTCATATAAATTAAATAAAAAATAGTAAATGATTTTATTAAATAAAACTTAAACCTAAAAATGATTCTAATTGTATAAACTATTTTATGATTATTTTTATTTATTTTTACCATGTTATTTATTAGGTGTGAATATTTACATGTACATACATAGGTATATACATGTATTTTGGTGTATTATATTTTATTTTGTATTTTATATACATAATATTTTATTTACATATTTTATATATTTATAACATAATTTAGTATGTATTTACATATTTTTATTGTTTTTTTATTATTTTGTTTGTGCCTCATAGCTATAGTATACATACATTTTTAAATTTATTATTTATTTTGGGTAATTTTATTTGATTTTTAATTTGTATTTCTATTTATAATATGTTTTATACAATATATACAATTATTTAAAATATAAAATAGTAAAAATGTAAATAATAAAATAATTAGCTTTTTGTATAGATGCCCGAGTACAATTTTACCCATAAAAGTCAGCTTTTGTATCTTAGCTATATTTTTCATGGAACTACCTTCATTTGATAGATAATCTAATTTGAAATATAATGGAGATGAGTTTTGTGCAATTTGAGTTCATACGGAGTACATATTGATCAATGAAGTTCAGTTTGCAACCTTTTCATCTGTGTGTACCATGTGCACAGTGCATGATTTATTTAGTTCATATTTTTTTTTAATTTTTTATACAATAATATGTAAAAGTTTCATGTTGAATATTTTATTATTTGAGGTGTTCATAATGATAAATAAATCAGTGTAATATAGGGGTATTTACAATATACAGAATTAGGGTTTTATACAATATTTTTGCCCTTATCTCCCACTAATTTATTCATGATCGTCCCAGTTAATATTAACTTGATTTTAGGGTTCAGGGACAGTAAGTATCTTTGATACTTCCTTTATTTTTATTTTATTTTATTTATTCTTTTATATTGATTTTTAATGAAGGTATTTACATACTAATTACATATGAATGTTACTTTATGCAAATTAGTAGTATTTACATGTATTTTACGAGGTATTTACAGACAAAATAGAAGAGTGAAGGTAGATGAACAGTTATTATTCAGTAATATAGAATATATTTTCAAAAATATGCATGTAATTGATTCATAGCCAAAAGATGTTAGTGGTTGAAATCTATACAAATAAAAAAGCTAAGAGACCAATACACATAGTTAATAATCCAATGTGGAAGCGGGGACTGTGTGTAAAATTAGAAGGTTATTTAAGATTATCTCCTTATATTATAGATACAAAGTAAAGAAACCTTAGCAAAGAATGAACCCTTGGCCGGAAAACTGGCACTAGATATCATCAGGGAACCATTATTAACTTTAGATTGTCGATTAAGTTGGGAACTCCAGCATAGTTCTGTATAATATCATGCTCAATAAAGATTAGAGTTGTGGAACAAGAAAACATTGTATATCAAGAGGTGATCCATGCGGTAGGATCAAAATCAAACAACCAAACTCCTAAAATCAACAATCTCTGAAATAGCAAGTCATGCGACGGAGATGGTTAAAGATCCTTTACCTATGCAAGAGCCTTCGATCCGTGCACACGATCAACGATTCGAGAACTGTGATGCCTTCCCCTTGCAATGATGTTCCTCCCCCTCTCCTCATAGTGATGTTCTGAAGTTTTGTGGCTCGCCAATCGGATGACTCCGTTTCTCTTGTCTCTCCTAAGAAGAAGAAAGGAGAAATCACTTTTTAATGAAGTGTAAGATTGGAAGGATGAGAGAATACTAAAGGACAATTAAATGATGAAATAAAGAAGGTGTGGGTTGTAATTTGTGTTGGTAACTTTTGTGAATGGATGTTGAGATGTGAACCCGCTGAGTCAGGACGTTACATAAAGTACAAAGTCAGATTAGTTTCCAAGGGCTTTAGGAAAAAGAAAGACACTGATTATTTGATACATATTCCCTTATGGACACAATCCATATGGTTTTTGCATATGTATCCATTAAATGAATGTTAAGATAACTTTTGTTCATGACGATATTGAGGAGGATGTATATCTATATGGATAAACCCGATGGGCTTGTGGTAGCTAGTAATAAGAGAAAAGTTCACAAGCTTGTTGAATTCCTTTAAGTACTATTTAGCAGCATCAAAGTAGTGGCATGAAAATTTTAACAAGACTATATCATGTGTTTTTTGAATTTCATGAATTTGATAAGTTTGACTATTCATAGATGAATGATGATAAGTAAATTATCCAATGCTTGTACCTATTTGGTTCATACATGAAGCTTATATATGACCCCAAGTTTTTCTTAAGTAATAAGTTTGAGATGAAGACTATATGTGTTGCAGAAGTGATATTTGGTCTAAAACTAACTAGGCCAGTTGATGCAATTGTAGTTTGTAAATCACTTTGTTGATAAGGTATTAGAGAACTTTGGATATCAAGATGGAAATGTTGTAAGCATATCTTTTTATTCACCTAAAATTGTTCACAAGGGTAAGAGTGGAGTTCACATGTCCTAATTTAAGTACTTACATGTTAAAGGATGCAAAATGTGGTTTGAAAATTTCATGATGCCTATAGTTCACTCTTGATGGCTATAATGAGTAAATGCATAAGCTATCCTAAGCATACTCATTGGGAGGTTCTTGATATGCATTATATATGATAGACATCCTTATGCCTTACAAGGATATAGTGATGCAAGATGGATAGAGAAGATATAATGATGTAGTATGTATTTACCCTTGGAGGGGGTGTCATCTCCTAGATGATTATGAAGCAGACTATTCCTTAGTCTAATTTCGAGGTTGAGCTGTCAATTTCTGAGGCTAAAGGCTAAGAGAAATTCTTTTTAAATTGCCATGGTGGATAAGCCCACTCTTGCACTCTCAGAGCATTGTGATAACATGACCACGATTACCAAGAATAAAACTTTAAAGTTCAATTAGCAAAAAAAATACATGTTCAAATACAAATTATGACCTTTAGTGTCCTGGGTGTGATGGTGGTAGATTTTAGTGTTCTAAAGATAACACAACTGGTCCATTGACTAATGGACTAGATTGACCTTTAGTACTAAAGTCTTGGCATGGGATAGTGATCCACTAGGAGTTCATTTTCATTAGTAATACAACTATTTGAGTAGAGATCCCATAAAGAAAGTTCAACGTGGTAATAAAAGCTATCTGAGGAACTGTTGGCAATATTGTCTCATGCTTATATGTGAGTGTCTAAACCATGGAAGCTTGAGTGTTTTGGTATGCAAGAAGATAATGGTTCAAGCCTTGTGGTAGGATGTTAATAATGCATTACTGAAGAACACTACCTATTTGTGTTACTACGAGCTATAATTAAAGGAAGATGATTGATGAAACTGTGTTTCATGTACATTAGAACCAAAAATTGAGGTAGAAGCCATAGTAAAACACATACATTAATTTCATAATCTTATCATTCACACATTATACATAAGAAGCATTAATTAACATATTAAAACCAACTAAGAATGCCACGAAAATAAAATGACCAAAAATAAAATTAAAGGGAGAGAAAGAGAGAGCACATATATACATGATTGATGAATATTTAATTCATTACTTTTATATTTAAAGTTTGTCCTTAATTCCTAAGAAAACACAAAAAATCCACATAAAAATAAAAAATAAGAAAATCATCTCATGCAATAAAAGTGAATTAATTTAAGATAATTAACTCATCGTATAAAAATGATGAGACAATCTGATATGAAATGAGAATATATTCATCAACAGATATTTTACAATATTCTAACATTTTTAATAAATTTATTCTCACTCCAATGAATATGAAACCAACTTCATTGTATATACGAACCTCATTCCATGAAAAATCATTAAAAAATAATGACTTGACCTATTCCTAAAAAAAGAAAATTATTAGTTCATTCTTAGGATAATTTCACGAGTAATTCCTTTTTCCTAATGTTCCTGATTGACCATATTTTCCTATTTACAAAACATCTCTTTTTGTTTACTTCTTGCATTCTTTTATTTTTAAAATACCAAAACATTAGTATATTTTTTAGGGATTTTATCAGTTGTACCCCTCTGAGATATTGCAATATCAATTATGCCCCTCCCTTTTTTGGAATATCAGTTGTGATCCTACCTTCTTGCAAAATTCGTAGTTCTGCCCTTTTGTAATATCAGTTATGCCCTTAATTTACCTTAATAGAAGGGCAGAACTGTGAATTTTGGAAGAAGATAGGGGCACAACTGATATTCCAAAAAAGGGAGGAGCATAATTGATATTGCAATATCTCAGAGGGGCACAACTGATAAAAACCCTATTTTTTAACATCCTAAAACCATTTTCTCTAATTCTTTTTATTTTCTTTTTTTTGGGTTGATTACTTATTGTTCTTGTTATTGTGATTCTCTCTCTCTCACTTATTTTCATTTTCACTCTCCTATATTTTCACTTCTATTCTGTCATAGAGTGCCTGCATACACATGCACACTTCAAATGAGGTGAGGGCTTATCACTCCCACGGTGAGTCCTCCATCTCATCCATTTTTTTCAAATCATGCAGTTGTGATTAGTGGCACATATTTTATTATTTTAGTGATAAAAATCCTACTTTTTCATATGTCACATTCTCAAAAAAGCATGCTACAACCCGACATCTCCTTAAATGGTAGAAAACACATTTGCCCTAAATCTCTCTCTCTCTCTCTCTCTTTATATATATATATCTAGGTGCCAGTAGTTGAATCCACACAGAGGTAGAGGAGCATTGCATCACACAAGTAGGGATCTCGATGTTGTGTGACGAGAAAGAAGGAGCATGTCAGCACCCGGGTAGGGATTTTGATGTGTGCAGCAAAGGCGTTGTAAGACCTTTAAGAATAGAAATAACTATTTCTAGGTTTTAGAGCCAATCTAGTATCCAAATGAGACACATGATTACTTCATCTTGTAGTACTCATCGCGACCTTTCCAACGAGCCCAAGAACAATGAAATCGAAGTCATGTATGAGGAAGTTACATGAAAAATACAAATGATTTGCAACTTTCAGACTGAAATCTAGATCTGATTAGGCTGAGCCTATATAAGGTGGTGTGCCCAAGTGGTCTGGCTAAGAAGACCACTTGCCCTCACCGGAGCTCCACCATCGGAGAGATTTTCAGTAGTCGATCGAAGATTCGAGAGTGTTGTTTCGAAGATATCAATGTGGGGAATCACGTGGAGGGCATGAATTCACGTTAAATGTCACAAAACAACCTTTTCAGGTAAGGGAGAATCACATGTGATGACCTTGAGGTACGGTCTTTAATGCTCCGTTTGTTGTCGGATTTGCGATGTTTTCATACGGTTGGGTTAAGTGGGTTATGAGCTACCTACTGCTGGGTTTTATTATCACGTTTTATTGTAATTTTGGACGTAACAAGTACTTTATCACATCACATTTTCGGATATTCCGATTAATCCGTGGCTTGCATGTGTGATCTGAGTAGATATTCCTATTGTGGGTATTAATTGGAATGCAGTGGTGTAGTTAGATCGTCGATCGGAGCAATTTTGTGGGACGTCACTGGAGTGATTCCAACTATTGTCTAGGTATGATCAATCAATTTTTAGATTATTGATCATGCCTTAAGGCTCTATGATTAGCTTTATGATTGATCAATCATAAATCTAATTTTGGTTAGCTAAAAATTATGATCATGGTTGCTTTATGATCATAAAGCTAATCATAAAGTTGATCAATCATTTGGACAAAATGATAGATCATGGTTAGCTTTATGATGGATAAGTACTTATCAATCATTAAAGTTGGATGATCGATCATTCTGAGATCGTGGATTCATTTGGACCTTAAAATTTATAAAATTGATTCTGAAAATGATGCAGACCTTAGGTTATTAATATATATGTTAAATGTCCAGATTATGGAAATAATTTGACAATCGAGTAAAATAGTTCCAATTTAATCCTAAATTGAAAGTAAAGGATGTTAATGGATTCGGTGAGGTCCGGTGGAGGATGAGCTTGAGTATCTTATGCACACCTTCAGATCTGAGTTTCGGCTTTTAGGACCAATGATTGAGTTTCCTATTGTAGTTCTGACTTTCAGCCATACTGTTTAACTTTCAATGGCATGGGGGTAGCTTATATTAATGCCACCAAGGGAGGGGCGGAGGGGCATGCACTCTTGGGGTTGCGAGTAGAAGCTTAGATGACCGCGATCCTTATAGATAGTTGGTCAGGGACATGCTACTTGGCGCACATTTGTGTCCTTTTATCCAATATCAAACTCGATTTACATATGTACAGTGCCAAGTAGTTATGGATGGTTGTATATCCTATGCTTTTTTCACTTAACATTGACACTCGTGTACTGGCTGGTGTAGGCCACATTTGTTGGTATTCTGGGTGGAATTATTAAGCGAGGGGTTATGAGAGTTGTGGTTTATTTGAAGGAGAAGGTTTAGGACAAAACTAGACTTCCAAGGGACAATTATAGACTAGTAGTGAGGGTTGGCATATGGTGAAGTGTAGGGTTTGACTTGTCACATGATATAGCGTGGAAAAATTGATTTACCACATAGTATAGTGTTAAATTACACGATTGAATCAAGGGAAACTAGTTGACGTGTTGGAAGGTTAGTTAGGATATTGCACTTCATTGCATGCCTATGAAGACACCTCAACCATAAGGATGTAGTGCCTTGGAGTCATAGTGTGAGGTTCCATGCGAGCCAAGACCCTAGACTATCCACGATGCTGGTATCATAAGGATAATGATCAAGGATCTAGGTTATCTTGTTAGTTTCAATATAGTTTTGGGTTTACACAGTTACCAGCTTTTGTACAATTCATAGCTTATAGTGGTTCTTTCTTGGTTAATTATTTTAGCACCTTACTGGGAAACTTTGCTCATGACGTACTGTTGGGATGGGATCTCGGGTTTTTAAAATAAGATACGAAATTTAAATGCGCAGTGGTCGTTGCAACCCAAAAATCCGGCAACAAACAAAATTTTTTTCTTCTCAAGCTACAAAAATAATTACAAGAATAATGAAGTGAGAGTAATTTTTGCTACTTATTTACTAGTATAGCAACATGATCGAACTTAGGGAGGCTACAATTCCCGAGGGTTATACAATTAATCGAAAAATTGATTAAAAGGAAAAAAGGAATCTCAACTGCAAACTATCTTGGTTTTTGTTTGGATTTTTTTTTCTTTTTTATTTTTTCAAATTTTTTTATTTCTAATTTTCTTATTTTCTGATTTTCACATTTTTAGTGATTTTGATTTTTCCAATTTTTTTATATTTTCAAAAATAAGGAACAATAGCATAAGGGAAGAAATAAACGCACCACACTCTTTTTGTATTTTTCAATTATATCAAAAATGCTCAGAAAAATCCAAAGAAAATATTTTTAATTTTAAAGGATTTGAAATATTTTTGGAAATTTTTGTAAAATTTTCAGACGTTTTTGTATTTTTCTAAAAAGCAAATAGTGGCAAAAATGATAAATAGTGCACATCATGGAGTAATTTGTAACTTAAAAATATTTCAATGCCTAAAACTCCTGTAGACTATTTTTATGCTAAAATATAAACAAATATCTACAAACAGGATGTGAAATTACAATTTTTGGATTTTTGTAGAATTTTCTATAAATTTTCTGAGATTTTGATATTTTAATTTTTTTGGGTTTTGAAAAGAATTAATATACAAAAATTAGATTGGAATAAAAAGGCAATAAAATACAAATAATCTATTTTTTGGAATTTTTAAAGCAATATTTAAATTTTTATGAATTTTTGAATTTCAAAAAGAGAAAATGACATTATTTTTGCCTTTTTTTAATAATAACAAATTAAAATAAAATGTAATGAAAATTTTATGTTAGAAATGTTCAGACATCAGGAGTATAGCGGAATTTTTGGGAAATTTATTGACCGAAAAAAACATTTGTTTCACTAAAAAGAAAATGCAAAATAATGTCTAAAAGAAAGGACTAAAATGCGAATATTTATTGTTTTTGCACTAAAAGATAATAAGAGATAAAATGATGGTTGATAGTGTAAATTATCAAGTGATAACATTGGAGGTGGAGAGGGCTTTTGCACAGTTTTGGAAACTTCTAGGGGCATCTACGATATTTTTCCAATTTTTTTAATAAACACTAGGGTTTTCTTGTTTTCTTCATTCTCAAGCAACAACACAAGTGGGGGCGCCCTTTTTCTCGCCCAAGCCAAGGACGGAGGACATTGGACACTGCTGAGTGAGAGCGTTGGGTTCGTGCAGTTTGGCGAGGTGGAATGACGGTGGAAGGTGCTGGGGGCAGTGGACGGTTTTGTGCGTGGGCACGGGTGGAGATTCCATGCACCGGTGGGCTAGCATGGGCCTCGCACAACGGTTGACAGTTTTGAGGAAGATGACGTGGTGGAGGCTGAGGAAGATGTCGCGGTGGAGGCTGCGGGGTTCCACTCAGATGGTGGCAGGCACGCGTGCGGGCGGAGAGGAATCCAGCGGCTGGCGTCAGTGGAAGGCGATGGAGCACACGGGGGTAGGGCGGAGATGCTCATCTCCGCTGATGAAGGGCGGTGGAGGTTCGCGACTCTGGCTGCGGGCGCGGTCGCTGTTCTAGCTTGCGGAGGAAGCTACGTGTTGTTGGGCGGTGGGGAACCTCCGCGTGGGAACAGAGGGCATGCGGTGGTTGGAGCGGCCAATTTTTTTTATTTTTTGAAAACTGTAACAAAAAACTTTTTTTAAAATTTTATTTATTTATTTTTTATTTATCCTGCAAAACAAATGTTAGAAATATATATATATATATATATTATTTTTTTATAAATAATTAGGATGCGAGCACAACGGCTCGATCCCAAAATCAAAACGGACAACGTGAACGAGTGTGGTTTCAAGGAAAATAACGGATGGAACTGGATCTCCGACCACCGTGCGTGGTCGAGGTGAGAGATCGTATGAGATAGAAAGGAACGCGAATAGATTGAGATGTGAAATGTAAAATCGAGTAGGATTCGGATCAAATCGTGAAGTATTCTGAGATCTAGAGGAAGGAAAATGACAATGAAATAAAAATGCGAAAAAATAAAACTAAGATTAATCCAAGATTTAAAATAAGAGAAGAGAAAAATGACGGATCTCACCTTAGGAGCGAAAAAGACCATGATCGCCTCGATGAAGGCCGACTCGCTGTCACTGGATGGCTCGGAGGCTAGGCACCCTTCTGGGAAGGTAGTTCTCGGAGAATGAGCTCCTCTCATCAAAGATTGATCCAGTTGCAATGATGGAAAGAGAGCCATATTAATAGATGAAGAATGGAGTTTGAATTTTTGAATGAAGATAAGAGATAAGAGAAAAAAATTTGAAATGAGATAAAGTTAAAATTATTACAAAAATTAATTAATTTTTTTTTGTATTTTCATCACTCAATTAAATTGAATAATTTTTTTATTTATTTTTTATTTTTTATGATAGTTATTTAAGAATAGCAACTATATACATATACTATATACATATGGTACATTATATACATAGTTAAATAAGGAAATTAGTTTTTTATTTTAAAATTTTTATTTTTTTTATTTTTATATTAAATAATTAGTAAAAATATTTACAAATACAATATATATAAATAAATGGTAGAATTGCACAAACCACCCCAGAAAATCAACTTTTTAACCATAACTCCAAAAAGAATGAAATCATAGCTATTTTAAAGATAATTTAATATAGAATACAATGGAAGTTTGGTTCAATTTGAGTTCATATGGAGCCAGAATTGGTCTTTCAATTATTACATAATGGCTTTTTCCGGATGTGGTTACTTTTATTCTGTACATGAATTTATTTTGCAAACATTTCTATTATTTAGGACACATTTTTATTTACAACTTTTGTTTTGAACATTATTTTGTTTGAGGTCAATTTACGTATAAATAAAATAGTGTAAGTACACACATATTTACAACACACATTTTTTTTTTTTGGATTTTCTTATTAAGAACCTTATCTCCCCCTACTTTATTCTTGGTCGATCAGGTCAATCTTGAACTTCTCTCGAGGTTCAGGTCAGCCTGTATATATACAATCTTCTTTTCTTTCTTTTCTTTTCTTTTCTTTATTTATTATAGGTTAAAATGGTAGTAAGTGTACAATATTTACACACAGATGCAAGTTAGTAAGAATATTGAGTTAGTATTATATACATGTATTTTATAAGGGATTTTAAGCTAAAATAAATGAATAAAGATGATTAAATTTAGATTCATCATGTACCTACTTTCGTGAATCTAGAAGGCCCTTACGAGCAGCCACATCGGTGAGTGGCTTGTTGGCTTGGTTCTTCTTCTATTGTTACTAAGTTGTTGGATTAGGGAATTAGGGTCACCAGTATGTACACGTTTTGTATTTCTTGCTATTTTCTTTACTTGTACCATTTTGAGAGATACTATTGGAATATATATGGACATTTAGGTGTACATGTTTGAATACCATTTGTAGACATTATTACTTTTGAATGCATATGTAAATGTTAATGGAAAAAGTTAACTACATTTTCTACCGACTTTTATGATGTGCTTTCTAGCTTAAATTAAGTGCTTCGAATGTGGATTACACTATGTGTATTAAAATGATGAGTATCCATAAACCAAGGGCATCATAGTTTGGTATCAAAGCAATGATAGCCCATTCCATTCCACGTATGCAATTCCTTAGCAATATTTGAAGTACAAGATGGTTTTCGAGAGTCTTTGAGCAGACATGAATAGCATAAAATAGTAGTATACATGTCAACATATCTCTCATAATTTAAGACATGTACTAACATCATGGTTTTTAATGCAGAACCATGATGCCTTGCATGGATCTTGATATGGCACAGTAGTTGGCCTTCCTTATCCAGGCCATGCAGGGCATGTGTCAACGTCAGGAGGCAACTGAGCAGAGGCATCAACATCAGGATGACTCATCCTACTGCCCTTCCAGAGTGGAGGTAGTAGTATATAGAGGCCAGTCTCATTGTTGCCCGGGTCATTTGGAGATGCAGATGCATTACACGTGCGTCAGACTACATACACCACGTGCCAATGATCATATGTGTCACAATTCTTTGGTAGCGGCACAACATAGGAGGCAGAGCTTTGGATCAAGCATGTATCTGAAGTTCTTGGATGGTTCATGCACCAATGGAGGAGTGGATGACATTTTTCGAGTTCTCGTTGGCTGGATATGTAGAGAGATGGTAGCAGGCTATCCAGGTATCCAGGAGCATATGATAGATCTCATCACTTGGAATCTCTTTGTTGTGGAGTTTCGCAGTGAGTTCTACCTCGAGCACTAGGTATAGGAGTAAAGGCGACAATTTGCTAACTGACATAGGGGTTGTTTATAGATTAGGAGTACCTGATACGATACACAGAGCTATCTTGCCATTCTCCATCCACTACAACTTATCCACAGGAAAACTTATAGAAGTTCATCTGTGGTATGCATCAGGAGGTAAAGGACACGCTATCTACCTAGGATCTTACCTCCATAAAGGAGGTGACCATCAAGTTGATGAGATGGGAGGCTACGCAGAGTCGAGCTCCATAAGAACATGCACAATTACCACCTTTGCCACTTAGTCGAGCGATGCGTCGAGACTTCTTTCGTTTCCATCAAGAGACATGTTACCACCCCACTACACTGATACATCCAACTGTGGATCTAATTCTTATCCCACCTTGGGGCATGCATTAGCCAGTCATGGTGTAGGACCTTCTCACTCCACTACACTTATACAGAATTGAAAAATTGGGGGAGGCGGCTTGGTTTCGGGAGGAACACATTCTCAGCCAGACAAAACTTGTTTCTACTGCAGACAGTTGCTCTACTTCTAGGCCTAGTGTACATACTGTGCCAATGATTTTGGTACCCAACCACATAGTAGGGGATCAACGGGACTATCCGGAGAGTCTCAGGGATCAGGATTCTACCGATTAGATTGAGAGTCGCATGGTTTACCATAGTAGACATTCAGCATCATGATGAATCCACATTTCATCATCTTTATTCTATCATTTTGGCCTCAAAAACCCTAGCAAATGCTTGTAAATACCCTAATTCCCGCATTTTAGCATTCACACATGTGTGTAAATAGTGTGTAAAATACAGTTTTTAAAGCCAAAATTATAGAATAAAGAAAAGAAAAGAAAAGAAAAAGAATAAAATATTGTAAATATTTTATGACCCGAAATCCTGAGACCTAGGCATCTAGATGAATGGACCGACAAGGAATAAAGTAGGGGGAGATAAGGGCCAGAAACCAATAAAAATTCTTTTTTTAAAATTCATTCTTTATTCATTTTGGGACCTATTTTTGGTTCCACAATTTATACCTCAAATGAAGAAACTTTGTACAGGAAAGTTGTAGATAAGTAGATATAGAAAAATACAAAATTGATTTCATACAAAAATACTGTACAGATAAAAAGTTATGATTTGAATAAGTTTCCAAAACCCTAATTTCCCAGACCTGTATCTCTCAAATAAAAACTCGAAACGCGTCAAAATCACCTTTAATTGTATATAATTTTAAATAAGCTACTTAATGAAGGTGGTTTCATATTGTGCGGAGCTACAGTTTGAATGTTGAGTTTTGGACCCCTATTGTATACGTGTACAGATTAAAATATTCATTTTAATTATTATTCATTATTTTTTACAATTTTATATTTTTATATTTTTGTAAATATTATTTATAATATATGTATATATTAAAACAAGAATAAAAACCTAAAGAAAACACAAAAATTAAATACATGTATATAAGACAAAAGTATAATACCTATAAGTATACGTGTACAATTAATATTTCTCATTTTATTATGTGTACAAAACACTTTAGAGAAATAAGATAAAAATATAATTAAGTGTATAAAAATATTTTATAACTATATAAAATAATAAACCAAAATAAATAAATTAAATATATAAAATAAAAATAAAATATTAAAATATATAGATTTGTATACCAATATAACCCTAAAAGGCAACTTATAATTTTAAATGCCAAAAAATAAATAAAAATCATGATAAAATACGTTATAAAATAAAAAAATACTTTTCATTTTATAATATAAAAATAATAAATTCATTTACTATTTTTAAATGATTTTTTAATTATTTTTTCAGGGCTTTTTCCTGGTTGGTCCACGTAGACCAACCAGGTAGCAGTCAGCGTTGACCTCGGCCAACTGCCAGTCCTTCGCCCTGTAGTTTGTCAAAAACTCAGTTTGACTCCTTTTTCTTGATTTTTTCGAGGCACCATCTTTCATCCATTTGCGTAACTCTCTTTACGACTTTTGTGCCTCGTTCACCCCTCTTTCACGCCTAGGTGTCACCTCGATCTTTGGATCGTCGACACACCCGCTATACCTCGATCTTTGGAACCGCTCGTCAACACCCTCAAATATGCCCCAACTTTCTCATTCAAACTTGAACTCCTTTGGACCACCATTCTTCCCCGCTGTTGTGCGCTACTCGAAGACAGAGGTGACAACTCTTGTTTCCAATCGTCAGGAGGGTCGAGGAGGAGTCGAGGCGGTCTCCACCACCTCCGGCAAGCCGTGCCGTCGAGGTTCCATTCGCAGGTGACCACACCTTTGAGAATCATTTCTTATTTAGTTCCTTTACGCTTTCTTTACTTCCCATCATCGTAGGAATAGGTTCCCACCATTATCCTCACATTTCGTCCATCGGATCACCGACTAGAACCCTCGTCAGAGCTCGTTCCTGCTACCCATCTCGCGCCGCCATTTCACGCCTCCACTTCGCCACTACGGGGTCGAGGCACTTTGCCCTCGACCCTCTCACCCTTCTTGCAGGTCCAGAGACGCCAAGGAAGAACCTGGGGCTCATTATGAGCCTCGCCGGAGGTTCTTGGAGCCTTCCAGCTCCGCCGAGCCCTCACGAGGACTCCAGCCACCGCTAGAGATTTTTGGAGCCACCAGGAGCGAGAGGAGGACCCCATGAGCCTTGCCGACCACTTTTGGAGCCCAAAGATCACCAGAGGACGGAGATCGAGCTTGGGGAAGCTCGCCTCGCTGACGTTGCTTCCTGGTTCATCCTCCGTCCTTCAGCACCGTCGGATCTAGGCTGGGGCTCCAAGTGTACAGGCACCGTTAGATCTCCTCCAGCGGCCACCATCCGATCGGCCTTGGAGGATCTAATCGTAGCCGTCGAAGCCGAAGCGTTACCGTGCCTCCCCGTGCCGCCACGTGTTAAGTGGAAGGACGTACGCCATCTGATCGCCGAGGCGTGGGTATTTTGCATTTCTTTACCCGAGCATTTTGTATTTATCATTTACCCTTGAAACTTTCGTCTGTGGGTTAAAAGTTTGTGTAATATTTACAAACAGACCCTCGTACTTTCTTTATTTGCATATATGTCCCTGTCCACGTCACCTCACACGACTCGTGCACGTGGGGTGGTGGGAATTTTGTAGTGGACCCCTTACAGGTTTTATTATTTCATTTTAGTCCAAGAAGTATTTCATTGTGTAATATTTTTGGTGAAATTACAAAGTAGCCCCTCAGGTTTTTGTTATTTGCATTTAAGCCCATATCAGGCCTGTGAGTATCACGTGCGTAGGTGGGAAATTTGTATTGTATCCCCTGGGTTTTTAGCTATTGGTGATTGGTCCTGGAACTTTGTTAATTAGTTATAATTTTTAGGAAAAATTGCACTTGGGCCCCTGATGTTTTAGATATTTACATATATGCCCCTGCTAGTGTTGATTTTTCTCTTTGTTATTTGCATTTAGTTCATGCATCCATAAATTCCTAAAAATTCCAAAAAAATTAGCATAAGCTCCTATTTTGTTTCTCCTTCACGCCATATTTTTATTTTGCATTTTTATTGCATTTTAAAATTTATGAAAAATTCAAAAACATGCATTTTCTCTACTGTCTGCATTAGAAAATACCTAAAAAATATAAAAACTCTTCGGAAAATTTCACAAAAATTACATTTTGTTTGTTTCTGTGTGTTTTAACTTCAGTCCAAAAATCACCAAAAAAATAAAAGGAAAACCTCAAAAATAACAAAACTCCTTAAAACTTCATAAAAATCTTAAAAATTCCAGAAAATTCCTAAAAATATAATTTTTGTCTCCGAATTTTCTCTGTTTCATTACATGTATTTTAAATTTAATTTGAGGAATTTTGGATTCTGTTTGATATTTTTCATCCTCACTTTAATTTCGGCCAGCAACTTTGTTCATTGTTTTTCAGTATTTTTGCCTTTAAAAATACCAAAAAATAGGAAAAATCTAGAAAAATAACATAGACATTAGAAAAATATAAAAAGTCCAAAAATATCTTATTTCCTTTTTTTTGACTATATTTACCTCTTTTTATAAATACCTTATCTTCTTTTTCTTATATTATATAATTCTTTTATTAAAAGAAAAGAAAATATAAAAAATATATAAAATAGAAAAATAAAATGCAAAATTAGAAAATTAAAAATCAAAATATAAAAATATAAAATTAAAAATTAAATAAAAAAATTAAAAATAAAAAATCCACAAAATAGCACATTTGTAGGCATTTGATCACTTTCACTCTTGAGCTTGATTGCCCGATCTATCCTGCTTGTTCCCTGTGTTCGACACTCTACTTACTTGCACACTATACACATTCATTGTAGAGTTATAATAAATTTTAACTCCGCACCACTTTTCATTGTTTGATTTCTGTTGTGGGTTAATTGTTGACTTGATACGGGTTTATTGAGGGTCACCGCAGCGACTTTGTCTCCGCCTTGTGTGAGACACATTTAGACCCCAATAAATCTGTGTTAATCAAATGGCGTCGTTGCTGGGAGCAACAACGCTTAGTTCAGCTTTTTGCTTGATTGTGATCGTTTGTCTATTTTTGCAGCTTTATTTATTTGCTTTTCATTTGATATAATTGCTTGACTTGTCTAATCATCCTCTTTGTTGACTTTATGCGAGGAACCACAGATCGAGGGAGGCGCTTTACCCTAGGCGCCTGCACAACCACGTGAAGGTGGTGTGAGCATCAGACCTAGCATCAAAGGAGGCTCGGAGGACTTTGAGAAGACAGTCATATTTTGAGCATTGTTACCTTCTTGTATTTATTTTTGTAATTTTAATGAGAGAGAGACTCTATTATTGTAATATACAGGTACCCCGAACTTTGGACTCTCGAGCCTAATTTCCATGTGTGTGTACACTTGGGGGCTCACCGTAATTTTCTCGTGTTTTCTTCGCATTTTTTAATTTTATTTACCGGTTTTATTTCTTTTGTGTGATTGAGCCCTTAGTTTTAGGATCTGCTGGGCATAGTATTAGGTCCAAACACTTAATATATTTGCTTGTGCCTATAGTCTCGTTTGGACTTAGTCAAATTTTGAAAATCGTGATTCACGCTAATAGCATCTTCTCATCCTAGGGCGATTTCATCGGCTTGCATTGCATATAGTTCAGGTTTCAATTCTGCTGAGCATCTTTGCATGTAGAGTGCCGGAGGCAAGGTGAGCATTTCTCTTTAGCATCCATCATTGATTTGCCGCTTGCATTGCTTTTTCGTCTCTCCCCCTTATTTTGACCACCTAGGTGCTTAAATGAATCGACTCCTCGCTAGGATCGTGCATTTTCTATTAAAAATCCAAAAAAAGTGATAACAAATAAAATTGGGACTGCTAATATTACTCAACCCTAAAACCGATCAAAAAGGAAAATATTGTCTTGGGATGAGTAATCCCCTCATTGTCTTCATTTTACATTGCTCACGCAACACACTAAGGATTAGTGCCAAAATCCCATTTCAGTCCCCAAGTGTTTGCGCAACTTCTTGAATTTTCACCTAACTCTAAAAACAGACAAGATAAAAAGATCGCATTTGCGATCTTCACCGAGTTGAGTAGGTGAATTGAGGGTTTGTCTTGTGTGAGTTTGTTTATGATTGTTATGTGTGCATCCAGATCGCTTATGTGCACTTGCACCTTTTTCTCACTTCTCTTGACTTGACCTTCGTGCTCTCCCGATAATTTTCTTTTGTTTTCGAGATGGACCCTTGGAGCGTATTTTATCCGAACTTTGCGGATCCCTCGTTCACTCCAGTCGGTCCACCTCCCTTTTTCCAGGAGGACCCTCATCCTACTTTTTCTAACTTTTGTACATACCCGCCCATCCACAGTATCATACCTCAGACTTCTACCCAAACCCACCTCCACCTCTGCATTTTTCAACTTCACATCCACCCGAGACTGAGCTGTCGGAGTCACCTTTCATGGAGTCCACCCTTGAGCACTTGACCCAGATGATGGATCATATGAGATAGAGTATTGACCACCTCACCAGTACAAATAAGAGCGATAATGATATTCTACCATTTGATGATATGGGTTCACTCGAGGATTCCCATGAGAGCTTACAATCGCCCAAAATACAAAAAATGACAAAAAATTTAAAAACCCAAAAAGATTTCAGGAGACACTTGGTTGATTTAAACTGTGAGGAGAGGGCCCACCTGCCAGATCCCTTGACCACACACTCACTCACATCTTGTCCCACCTTTGACCCTGAGGATGCTGCTGTACAGACTGCTCTTGGAAGGCCTCGTATGTATGTTGATTCCGACTTC
Organism: Ottelia alismoides; assembly: GCA_037367405.1. Lineage (NCBI taxonomy): Eukaryota > Viridiplantae > Streptophyta > Magnoliopsida > Alismatales > Hydrocharitaceae > Ottelia > Ottelia alismoides. The sequence continues at coordinate 65,115 of JAZKJV010009497.1, read as the reverse complement.
CTACCTTGTATGGAGGAGGTCCAAAAATTCAAAAAAATGTTGATTGAACTCGAAGTGGTGGCCACTATTTATGAGATCATCCAAGCCCCACTTCAGTAGGCCATGACCCATTTATCTGCTCCTCCTCCCAAGAAGAGAAAGTGGAGGAGCAGATCTGAGCGTCATATCTTGACCATGGCCACTGCCCACGCCATCACACACCATCCCATCACTAGGAAGAGGAACACTGCTACCCCCTTCATCAGTTGCATCATCTCTGACCATACTTGTGATCACACTCTCCTAGACAGGGGTGCTTCGATTAGCATCTTACCCTTCTCGTTGGTACAATCTTTTCACTTAGGGCCTCTCAAGAAAACCAGGATGATCGTTCAGTTTGCTGATGGATCTATCAAGAGGTCGAAGGGTATCCTTGAAAACACCGTCATCTCGATTCAGGGCATGAGCTACAATGTCGATTTTGTCGTATTACCCATGGAGACCTCCACCGGGGAGTCCTCTCCAATCATCTTGGGATGAGCATTCCTCGCCTCTGCGAGGGTCGTTATTGACTATGGATCAGGAGAGATTCGCTTCTGTCCTGTTGACGAGAGCAAGGTGACCACCACCGCATCTACTACCGAGCAGAGACCTGCACCTGATGCACCTTCACCGATTCTAGCTGACTCCAAGGCCTATAACCTATCTGATGATATTAGAGAAGTTTGCTTCATGACCGTTGATGGGCCCCGAGAAATCCTCCGAAAGGGGGAAGACTCGGAAAGCATAGACCTCAAAGTTCCTCCTTCTGGTGTGTGGAAATGTGTTGATGAAATCTGTGGGATTTACATGATTGATACCATAGAGCGGAGGGCAGACACCAAGACTAGACAAGATGGACCTGGTTTGACTACTTCCACTGATAAGTCCGTTCCTGGTCACTCAAATGAGATTGAGATTGAGGCCAATTTTGATCTTATCGCTTTTATTGAGAAATTCGGGCCTTTTGATAAAAAGATGATCCGGTTGAGATTCTTAAGGACGAACTGAGTTCGACTACTTCCACTGATGACTTCGTCCCTTTTGGTTTTGACCTGGATGAGACCTCTCAGGACGACTCTGACTTTACTTCATTCACTGATGATGAGTTTGTTCCTTTTCACTTCGATATCGGCGAGACCCCCAAGGGCGAACCTAGCCATACTACTTCCATTGACCGGTTCGTGCCTTTTTGATTTGACACCATAGAGGACCTATACCATGTTAACCCTGCTCGGCTTCCATCCATTGTGGACCCTGATGTCGACCTGCACCATACCAGATCCATTCCTCAGCGGTCCCGCAAGAAGGTTCGCTTTCTACCTTCTTGATCCCGTGTACATCCACCTTTGTTGTATATTTTGTTCTGTCCATCTCTTCCGTATTTCTCATCCACCCATTCTCGTGCGTGCTTTGCTTAGGACGTACTTTGTCCTAAGTATAGGGGGTGGATGAGCCGAGTGTTCTTTTGTCGTTCCGTTTCATTACAATTGTTGTCGCCTATACTTAGGACTTCATTCACCCTAAGTATAAGGGGAGTGGTGTGTACAACCTCTCATCTATTATTCCATCTTCTGATCTCTTTTCTTCTTTTCTTCTTTTCCTTTTCTATTTTCTTTTTCTACCAGAAAGGTGTCGCCCCATTCTTTGTCCTAAGTATAGGGGGTGTACACCCTGAGTTTTTCTTTCATTCTTTGATCCTCTCCATTGTCTCCTCTTCTTGTCAATACTTAGGGATATCTTACCCTAAGTATATGGGGAGACAATCTGAGTACGATATGTTCATTCATACCCTTGACCCACCCTGCTTGGTTTACAGTCTTCTATACTTAGGATTATTTGATCCTAAGTATAGGGGGACGGTCGACTTCTCATTCATTCATTCATCTCTTATTCGTTTATTAGACTTGTCTATACTCAGTACGAGTTATGTCTTCTCTTTTCTCTCCGATCTATGAGGACATAGCTCAAGCTAAGTATGGGGGTCGTATATACTGCGTATATACTTTAGCCATAACTCGCACTTTCGTATTTTCCTAATAATTATGGCTAAAAATTCTTTAAAATTCATTAAAAACCTTAATAACAAATGCCATTATTCCTCAAATTCTTTTTGTATTTACTGATTAATAAATCAGGTGAAAATATTTTTTGCAAAATATTTGAAAAATAGTTTGAAAATCTTTGTGAAAATCTTTTGAAAACTATTTGGAAATCGTTTTGTTACATGTTTTCAACCTTTGTAAAAATGTTTTGTTTGTAAAAATCTTATTTTCTTTGTGTGAAATAAAATGTTTGAAAAATGATTTGCAAATGGTTTGAAAAATGGTTCCAAAAATATTTTGAAAAATCTATCTATACTATTTGAAAAACCTTTGCAAAATGATTTTCAAATATGTGTACATGTTTGTAAAATTGGTTGTAAAAATTATTTTGGACTATAGTTTTCAAAATTGTTTGAAAAACCTGTTTCAAATAAGTTTGAGGGATACATACATCACACCTAAAATCCTTTATGTATATTTATAAAATTGACCACTTACCCTTGTAAATTCTTAAAATCCACTTCTTGTAAATATGAGATGCATCCCTGTGTAAATATTTGTACCTAGTTTTTATCCAAAATCTTTTCTTTTCAGAAATCCCAAAAACATTTGCAAAATTAAATCCAAAAACATTTGAAAAAAATATTTTTGAAAAATACAAAAATGCATATGCATCATCTTTTTCAAAATTCCATAAAAAGTTCAAAATCTTTGAAAATTGCATCACAAAAATATTTTCTGCATTCTGTATAGCATTTGCATAGCATCCTCATTTTTCGGATTGAGTTTGATAGTTGAACAAGTCTAAGTAAAATCCGAAGATTGGAGCTTGATTGGACCTTAAAATCTACCTAATAACAGGAACCTTAAAGGAATTGGAATTGAGGTACTTCAGGTCTAGTTGACTTAATTCTTTGAGGATCACGAGACTTGGTTCAATGGATTCTTGACTGCTTAAGTAGAGTATTTCAGAACACACGCACGACTTTTGTTGATAATGACCTAACTTGGACACCTGCACCTTTCACAGGGCTCGACTCAGTTGGAGAGGTGAGGGGATTGGATTTGCCGATATGAGACACACACAAGTGGAAACATTTGTCCTCCTCTAGGGAGGGAAGTGCACCCCAACCCATCCAGCGATGAGGAATTCTAAAGACAGGAGAGTGTGGGTTGCAATAAAGCTTCAAAAGAGGGATAGTCTACTGGCTCAAGAGGAAAAACTCCCTATGTAAATGCTGTTGTAAATAGTATTTCAAAAAAAATGGATAAGCATGTACAAAAATAAAATTCCTGCCAAAGTATGTGAATATGTTGTATAGCCAATAAGAAAGCTTGAGCTTCAAAGTCAAATTATGTGAGCCTGCAGCTGGATGACTTGACTACACTGGTCTTGCATCCTAGGATAGGTAGCTACACTGGCTACCGTCCATTCTTCTCTTCACCCCCTCCTCTTGAGCTGGTTGCCACTTGAACTTATAAGGGAATACCATGCTTCTCGAGGAAGGAGTTATTGGATTGGGGAATCATTGGGTTGTCATACTGGAGAAGTCAGTCTCTTTATCATTCTAGTTGGGGAGATCCACTATCACTTACACTGTACGAGTCAGCTTCATAGTCGTAAGGGTTTGCGTATGAATTGAGATTTTTCTGACCTAGCTATTGAGGAGACTTGAGTTGAGTTTTGGAATTCTTGAAGGCTGTTGGATTTCAAATCCGGCTCTCATTAAGGTTCCACCCACACTAAAATTCTGAAGTTCCAACTTAAGCTCCAAACTTTGATTTTGTGAAGACAAGTTTGATAATTAAACTTATTCCATCTTTCTTCTTTTTCTTTTCTTTGTTTTTCTTTCTGCACTTATTGCATAAGTGTTTGTTAGGGACTAGCAAAGGTAAGTATAGGGGGATGATGAATCCACATTTCATCATCTTTATTCTATCATTTTGGCCTCAAAAACCCTGGCAAATGCTTGTAAATACCCTTAATTTCCGCCTTTTAGCATTCACACATGTGTGTATAAATAGTGTGTAAAATACAGTTTTTAAAGCAAAAATTATAGAATAAAGAAAAGAAAAGAATAAAATATTGTAAATATTTTATGACCTGAAACCCCGAGACCTGGGCATCTAGATGAATAGGCCGACAAGGAATAAAGTAGGAGGAGATAAGGTCCAGAAATCAATAAAAATTCTTTTTTAATTCATTCCTTATTCATTTTGGGACCTATTTTTGGTTCCACTTTTTATACATCAAATAAAAAAATTTTATACGGGAAAGTTGTAGATATTTAAATATAAAAAAAATATAAAATTGATTTCATACAAAAATACTGTACAGATAAAAAGTTATGATCTGAATAAGTTTCCAAAACCCCAACTTCCCATACCTGTATTTCTCAAATAAAAACTCGAAATGCATCAAAATCACTTTAATTGTATATAATTTTAAATAATCTATTTAATGAAGGTGTTTCGTATTTTGCAGAGCTACGATTTGAAAGTTGAGTTTTGGACCCCTATTGTATACTTGTACATATTAAAATATTTATTTTTTTTATTATTCATTATTTTTACAATTTTTTATTTTTATAATTTTGTAAATATTATTTATAATATATATTAAAACAGGAATAAAAACCTAAAGAAAACATAAAAATTAAATACCTGTATATAATACATAGGTATAATACCTATAAGTATACATGTACAATTAATATTTCTATTTTTATTAAGTGTACAAAACCCTTCAGAAAAATAAGATAAAAATATAATTAAGTTTATAAATATATAAAATAATAAACCAAAATAAATAAATTAAATATACAAAATAAAAATAAAATATTAAAATATATAGATTTGTAAACCAATATAACCCATAAAAGGCAACTTGTAATTTTAAACACCAAAAAAATAAATAAAAATCATATAAAATACATTATAAAATAAAAAATATTCATTTTATAATCCAAAAATAATAAATTAATTTACTATTTTTAAATGAATTTTTAATCATTTTTCGGGGCTTTTTCCTAGTTGGTCCACGTGGACCAACCATGAGGCAGTCAGCGTTGACCTCAGTCAACTGCCTGTCCTTCGCCCTGTAGTTTGTCAAAACCTCGGTTTGACTCCTTTTTCTCAATTTTTTCGAGGCACCATCTTTCATCCATTTGTGTAACTCTCTTCATGGCTTTTGTGCCTCGTTCACCCCTCTTTCACGCCCAGGCATCACCTCGATCTTTGGATCGACGACACACCCGCTACACCTCGATCTTTGGAGCCACTCGTCAACACCCTCAAATATACCCCGGCTTTCTCATTCAAATTTGAACTCCTTTGGACAATCATTCTTCTTCATTGTTGCGTGCTACTCAGAGACGGAGGTGACAACTCCTGTTTCCAATCATCAGGCGGGTCGAGGAGGAGTCGAGGCAGTCTCCACCACCTCCGGCAAGTTGTGCTGTCGAGGTTCCATTCTCAGGTGACCACACGTTTGAGAATCATTTCTTATTTAGTTCCTTTACGCTTTCTTTACATCCCATCATCGTAGGAATATGTTCCCACCATTATCTCACATTTCGTCCATCGGATCACCCACTAGAACCCTCGTCGGAGCTCGTTCCGGCCACCCATCTCGCGCTGCCGTTTCACGCCTCCACTTCGCCACTACGAGGTCGAGGCACTTTGCCCTCGACCCTCTCACCCTTCTTGTAGGTCCAGAGACGCCAAGGAAGAACCTGGGGCTCATTTTGAGCCTTGCTGGAGGTTCTTGGAGCCTTCCAGCTCCGCCGAGCCCTCACGAGGACTCCAACCACTGCTAGAGATTTTTGGAGCCACTAGGAGCGAGAGGAGGACCCCAGGAGGCTTGCAGGCCACTTTTAAAGCCCAAAGATCGCCGGAGGACGGAGATCAAGCTTGGGGAAGCTCGCCTCGTCGGCGTTGCTTCTCGGTTCGTCCTCCGCCCTTCAGCACCATCAAATCTAGGCCGGGGCTCCAGGTGTACAACCACCATTAGATCACCTCCAGTCGCCACCGTCCGATCATCCATGGAGGATCTAATCGTAGCCGTCAAAGCCGAAGCGTTATCGTGCGTCCCCGTCCCGCCATGTGTCAAGTGGAAGGACATACGCCGTTGGATCGCGTAGGCATGGGTATTTTGCATTTCTTTACCCAAGCATTTTTGTATTTATCATTTACCCCTGAAACTTTTGTCTGTAGTTTAAAATTTTGTGTAATATTTGAAAGCAGACCCTCTTACTTCCTTTATTTGCACAAAGGTCCCTGTCCACGTCACCTCACGTGACTCGTGCACGTGGGGTGGTGGGAATTTTGCAGGGAACCCATTACGGGTTTTGTTATTTCATTTTAGTCCTGAAAATATTTTATTAAGTGTAATATTTTTAGTGAAATTGCAAAGTAGCCCCTCAGGTTTTTATTATTTGTATTTAAGCCCCTGTCAGGCGCATGAGTATCACGTGCGTAGGTGGGAAAATTGCACTGTATCCCCTGGGTTTTTGGCCATTAGTGATTAGTCCTGGAGCTTTGTTAACTAGTTATAAATTTCTAGAAAAATTGCACTTGGGCCCCTTATGTTTTAGATATTTACATATATGCCCCTGTTAGTGTTGATTTTTCTCTTTATTGTTTACATTTATTTCATGCATCCATAAATTCCTAAAAATTCCCAAAAAATTAGCATAAGCTCCCGTTTTGTTGCCCCTTCACGCCATATTTTTATTTTGCATTTTTATTGCATTTTAATATTTATAAACATTCAAAAATATGAATTTTCTCTACTGTCAGCATTAGAAAATACCTAAAAAATATAAAACTCTTCGAAAAATTCCACAAAAATTATATTTTGTTTGTTTCTATGTGTTTTAACTTCAGTTCAAAAATCACTAAAAAATAAAAGGAAAACCACTAAAAATAGCAAAACTCCTTAAAATTTCATAAAAATCATGAAAATTCCAGAAAATTCCTAAAAATATAATGTTTGCCTTTGAATTTTCTCTGTTTCATTACCTTTTTTTTAAATTAATTTGATATTTTTCATCCTCATTTTAATTTTGGCCATCAACTTTGTTCACTGTTTTTCAGTATTTTTGGCTTTAAAAATACCAAAAAATTAGGAAAAATCTAGAAAAATCACATAAACATTAGAAAAATATAAAAAGCCCAATAATATCTTATTTATTGATTTTGACTATATTTACCTCTTTTTATAAGTACCTTGTCTCCTTTTTCTTATATTGTATAATTGTTTTATTAAAAGAAAAGAAAATATAAAAAAATATAAAATACAAAAAGAAAATACAAAATCAGAAAATTAAAAATCAGAATATAAAATTATAAAATAAAAAATTAAATAAAAAATTAAAAATAAAAAACCCACAAAATAACACATTTGTTGGCATTTGATGGCCCGATCTATCATTCTTGTTCCCTATGTTCGACACTCTACTTGCTTGCACACTATACACATTCATTATAGAGTTATAATAAATTTAAACTCCGCACTGCTTTTCATTGTTTGATTTCTGTTGTGGGTTAATTGTTGACTTGGTACGGGTTTATTGAGGGTCTCCACAGCATCTTTGCCTCCGCCTTGTGTGAGACACATTTAGACCCCGATAAATCTGTGTTAATCACACCGTAGGATCCAGCACACACCCTCATGCGGTCAGCTGAATTCCGTGACATATGAGCAGACACATGCCTCCAGATCAGTCGTCCGAGGTATGGTTTTAGTACTTGGAGTTCCTTTACATGCATGTTTGATTCATGGTCTACACATTCTTTTCTTACACATCGTATGGTGCCCACTTTAGGCAAGTATGTGACGAGTGTACCTATCCCTTACTACATCAAGGGCTCATGAGGCCTTCTATTTGTGGATGTATCCGTACAGATTTGTGGGCATGAGATGCATGCATTCCTACTATTGATACAGTTAGAGGATGTTGACCTCATCTTAGGCATGGACTGACTAGAGATGCACCATTCATGCTTTAACTGCTTTGGGAAGAGGGATGTCTTCCACTTACCCGGAGTACTATCCTTCTAGTTCAATGGACATATATCCTATACAGGGGTTGGGTACATATCTGTTATGAAAGCACATCAGTACCTCAGTCATGGATGTGTGGGATACCATGCATAAATTTTAACACATCCACTCAGGTGAGGATGGCCAAGGATGTTAGGGCAATACGTGAGTTTTCTGATGTGCTACTCGATGATTTTCCTTGACTATCCCCAGCAAGCGAGGTAGAGTAGGAGACCACATTGTTATCATATACACATCCTATCCCCATCCCTCCATACAAGATGGCACCGTCGAGCTGAGAGAGCTCTAGGTACAGTTGTAGGAGCTGCTGGATAAGGAATTCATCCACCCCAGTACATCACCTTGGGAGTATCGATTCTCTTCATCAAGAATAAGGATGGATCATGAGACTTTGCATTGATTACATGCAACTAAACAAGCAGATGGTCAAGAACCATTATCCTCTCCCACTGATTGATGGTCTTTTTGATAATTTGCAGGGAGCAGTAGTGTTCTCCAAGATAGATCTATGATTCTGATATCACCTGTTGAGGATCTGAGACTCAGATGTGAGGAAGTCCTCATTTCATACATGATATGGTCACTATGATTTTTTGGTGATGCTACTTGGACTCACGAACGCACCTGCCACATTCATGGATTTGATGAACTGAGTCTTCCATCCTTACTTGGACATGTTTGTGATTGTATTCATTGATGATGTTCTAGTCTATTCCCATGATGAGTACGAGCACGAGTCACATCATTGCACTGTGCTAGAGACACTTTAAGAGCATCAATTGTATGCAAAATTCAATAATTACAAGTTCTGGGCTTTCTGAGGTGGCATTTCTTGGCCATGTGATTTCAGGAGAAAGGGTGGTAGTTGAATCTACCAAAATAGAGGCCATAATATCTTAGGAGTATCCCAAGACGGTTATAGAGATTCACAGTTTCCTTGGTCTAATCAGGTATTACAGGCGATTTGTTAGGGGATTCTCTCAGTTGGCATTACCCCTCACACAACTGACACATAAGCATGTGCCATTTTCTGGAGTGACAAATGTGAGCTGAGGTTGTATGCTCAAGGAGCGGTTGACTACTGCTCTCATTCTTACCCTTCCTTCTGGTACCTTAGATTTCATGGTTTATACTGATGCTTCCAAGGAAGGTTTGGGTGCCTTCCTGATGCAACAAGAACATGTCATAGCATATATCTCAACAACTGAAGAGACATGAACACAACTACCCCACTCATGACTTCGAGTTAGCAGTTGTAGTCTTCGCACTAAAGATATGTCGCCACTATCTATATGGGGTGACATTTGAGATTTTCATGGATCACAAGCTTCAAGTACATCTTCGACCAGTGAGAGATGAACATGAGAAAGAGATGATGGTTGAAGCTACTAAATGATTACTATTTCACTATATCTTACCATCATAGTAAGGGAAATGTTGTAGCAAATGCCTTACGTAGGCGGCTACACATGGCAAGATCAACAAATTGGTTGTAGACTTGAGAGGTCCTCACTACACTTAGTGAGTGGCATCCATTGGAGAGCACGTCTGACGTAGTGACTATACTGGTAAAGTACAATAACTTATTAGGCAGGATTTTCCAGGGACAATAGGTGGATCAAAGGTTGCATGTCTTATATCGTTGTTGCATGAAGGATGAGTTCGATGGTTTCTGAGTGATAGAGTTCATTCTATGGAAGGAAGATCGTGTTTGCGTTCCTCACGACAAGGAGATGAGGATAGACATTCGGATGAGGTGCATAGTTTGAGACTTTCTATTCATCCAAGGAGCACCAAGATGTATAGGGACCTCCGCCAACATTTCTAGTGGGAGGGAATGAAGAAGTATGTAGATGCGCATGTTAGTTAGTGCCTCATTTGTTAGATGGTGAGGTAGAGCACCAGAGACTACCTGGTTTACTATACACTCTTCCCATTCTGGTGTGGAAATGGGAGAATATATCCATGGATTTTGTCTCATAATTACTGCATACCTTAAGCGAGCATGATGTGATATGGGTAATCGTTGACCGGTTAACCAAGTCAGTCCATTTTGTTCCAATCAACATGGCATGTAATCCATTTGAGCTCGCTAGATTATACATTCAACATGTCATCTGCTTGTACGCGTACCCAGGGAGTTGGTATATGACAAAGATTCACAGTTTACTTCATATTATTAGGGAGAGTTCATAAGAGCCTTGGGGGAAACTTACAATCCACAGATAGAAGTAAAGCTTGAGAGGAGTATTCATACATTAGAGGATTTGTTACAGGGTTGCGTTGTTGATTGGAAAGGATCCCGGAATGATCACCTTCCCCTTGATGAGTTCACGTATAACAACAACTACAATGCTAGTATAGGCATGGCACCTTTTGAGGACTTATATAGGAGGAGATGTACCACTTTCTTATGTTGGCAGCACGTGGGAAACGATACCTTGTACACGCCACTGATCATTGAGGAGATATACAGACTAGTAGTCTGCTAAGAAGAGGTTGCCGATAGCTCAGAGCCGTCAGAAGAGCTACTCTAACTAGAGGCATATAGACCTTGACTTTAAGTATCATATTTTACATACATCGTTACACATAATTTATAACCAACTCTGTATGCTCGAGTGCCCCTCATCATTGCAGGTTGGGGATTTTGTGTTCTTGCGAGTATGCCAAATAAAGAGAGTGTAGATGTTAGGTGCTGGAGGCAAGTTGGCTCACTGTTTGTGGAATCATTTAAGATTTTGGATAAAGTTAGGAAGGTGGATTAAAGAGTGGCCCTTCCCCGACATCTAGAGGGCTTACATGATGTGTTCCATGTATCGAATTTGCGAGAGTATATCTAACATCCCAAGCATATCATCATCTACGATGACATGATGGTGGATCCCAATCTATTTTCCCTAAGGAGCTGTTGAATCTAAGATTCTCATTCTTTTTTCTTTTATTTTAGCTCTTTCTTTTAGTAAAACCATCTATAAATACATGTAAATACAATAACTTAGCATTGTGCATGTCATTGTTAATGTCTCATAATTAACACCTATTTTTGCAAAAATAAAAGAATAAAGGGAAAAGAAAAAGAAGGGTATATTTAAAATAAATACATAGTGACCCAAATCTCAAGAGAAGGTCAAGACTTGACCTGATTGCAAAGAAAATCAATAGAGAGAGATAAGGGTACACTATGTATTGTACATACTACCTATACTTGTACAAAATATGTATTTATTTTGACAAAATATAAATATTTTATTCTTTTTACACACTTGTATATAGCCCTAGAAAAATATAAAAGAAATAAAAATCATAAAAACAAAATAAAAATAAAAATAAACAATTCCTTGTACAAAAGACACATGTATATAATACAATACCTATTTATTTTACAACCCTAATTAATTTAAAAAATAAAATAAAAATCATTTTGTACTCCTTAAATTATTTTATAAATAAATTAACTATAAAATAAAAAGAATTTTTTGTAAAAAAAATAAAATAAACATATTTGTACATAATACATATGTATATTATACCAATATATAATATTATATACTATATATACCTTATTTTTATTTTCATAAAAATAATTAAAAATCATAGAGAAATTGTTTATAAAATAATAAACATTTCTTATTTTATACACTTTTTATTTTAAAATCATTTATTATTTTATATTCAATTTCTTTTATTTGTTTACGTCCTAATTTCTGATTGGGCCACGTCTGATTATTGACCTTGCTCAATATGTCCTTCTAACTGGGTCAGGTCGGGATTCACCTCGTCAGAACTTCTTCTCCTAACTTTAGCACCCGACCCCGTTACCCTCCTGCCTCGATTCCACCGTCCGACTGCGCTCCTAGTATCCTTGATCCTCGTGGATCCATAGGATCAATCGGATCGCCCTAGGGTTTCGCTCCACTCATCGATTCTTTTAGACCCTTTGGCAACCTATATATTCTCCTCCACCTCCTGCGCCCGACAGCTCGTTCCTCGCGCCACCATAGACCCTGAGATATCTTCAGGAAGGTGATAGCTCCTCGGAGGTGCCTTTGGAGTGTCGTTAGGTGGCCCGCTTGAGCGCAGCTCGTCGCATCATCGGAGAGTAGCCGCGAGGAGCCTCCCTGGTCAGCCACGACCAGGTTGAGGTTATAACCTTCACCGACCACCTCGCCTGGAGTTCCTGAGTTCTTCAAAATACCTAGATATTACCCTTTTCGCCCTCACTTTCTTGTTCATCTTGATTTCATCTTCCATCACCGTCTCCGTTCACTGCCCTGACCGTCAAGTCTGAAGTCCCATTCATCCCATATTCCACATAGATAGACTCCCTAGATCATCCTCCACCTCCTAGCATGACCTGACCACCCTTACGCACACTCATCGGAGTGAGAGTAAGGACAAGACCTCCATCCTCCATTTCCGCCGGAGGTTGACCCTCATCCACCGCTGCTTCCTCTCTTTTTCTCGCAAATAACCGCGACCAAAGCTTGGACTTCGAGCCTTAAATATACCCTATAGGTTTAGATGCGCGGAAGGACCATTAGGCCCTCCAACTGATCAGGCGGAGCAGTTGCGTGCAGAGGACCACCTCCCCACTCATCCAACCAACCATCTTCCCATCTAAGCAGCCCGTTCGACGCGGAGTGCTTCCACGACCATGCTGGACTGTCGAGCAGCTTCATCAGAGCCATGGATCTTCCTCTACACTCGGGCAAAGTTTGCAATGCATCTGCTCTTCTAGCCATCTTTTCCGCCGTTCGATGAGTTGTCCTGCCCCAAATTTGATCTAAGGCCTCCTTTAGCATCTTATCCTGATGCTCGAATCGGGTTTGTACCCTCATCTGCGCCGCTTGATCATCATAGTCTGCAGACCGTTGGATCATACCTTGTGTTAGATCTGAACGCCCATCAACACCACCACCTTAACCATTAGATCAGCTTTGCAGGCGCTCTAGCACGCACGTTCACCTGGGAGCAGAACCGTCAGATCCACCTGGAGCGGCCATCAGGGTCGTATATCAGAGCCCTCCTCCGCATGCGTCATGTGCCTCTATTGGATATATTTCACTTTTACCCCATAACTTTCTTTATTTCTCTTTAGTCCATTTAATAAAGTGTGAAGTTAAAAATATTTGCAGTTCAGACCCTCTACTTTTTATATTTGCATTTCAGCCCCTCCGAGTCCGAGTCACGTGTGTTCCCACGTGCTCTTTGGGCTATTTGTATTTTTTTCCGGGACTTTTTTATGCTGTTATGGAATGAATGAAATATTTTGAGATTTACATTTATACCCCTATGAACTTGGATCACATGTGACGCACGCGTTGCTTGGATTAATTGCACGATTGGCCATGTGCTTTATTAGTATGTTATCTGATCTGAAAGCTGAAATATGAGCATGTGGGTCCCTATAAACTGTGTTTAACTCCATGTATTTTATTGGACTTAATAAGTATTGAATGAACTTTAAGAATTACCTAAAAATTACAGTTAGCTCCAGCTAGTTTTCAGTATTCATGGTAATTTTTGTGAGTTGATTTACTTGCATTTCTATTTTTAAAATTCAAAAACCCTTAAAAAAGGACCTGTTTGTGTTATAAAAATGATAAAAAATTGAAAAATGGTTTAAAAATTCAACAAAAATTCATGTTGGTGTCTTTTATTGTGGTTTAATTCCGATATTAATTTTGTTTGAAAACTCCTTATAAGAACCCTAAAAATTACAAAACACTAAAAAAACTTATAAAATTGTATAAAATCAAAAAAATACAAAAATTATGTTTTCAAATTTTTTTGTAGGTTTTTGTTTCTACTTTATTATAAATTATCATTCGGAAATTTTGGGATTTTAATATTTTTAATTTGCAAATTATTCCTGATTGCGCACTATTTTGTGTTTTTAGCACTGTTTAATTTTAAAAATTCACAAAAAACATCTGAAAAATCCCTAAACATCATAGAAGACATTTTAAAACATATAAAACCCAAAAACATTTTTATTTTAATTTTCTAAGTATTTTGTATTATTTTGAAAAATCTAAAAAGATTGTTGTGTATGTATTTGATTCCTTGTTTTTGTTTTTATTATATTGAAAACTAGGAAAATTTGCAAAATTAAAAACCACTAAAAATTCTTTTCTTTTAGAGATTTGACTACTTAGTTTTTAAATCGTGCTCCTTGTGTTCGACCCTGGTTGCTATACCAGGTAAATAAAATAGCGAGACTGCTTACATTGATTGATTGATTTTCTGAGTGGTTTATTTTTCTTGTGACCGATTTGGTTGATTAAGGACAACGACATTTCTCTAATTTATTCCACCTTAGTCAATCGAATTTTACATCAATAGAATGGCACCGTTACAGGGGATGAGTCGGATCGCTTTTGGAGGAGCCCACATCCAAGGAGGGGCAAAGGAGGAGAGGAAGTAGTTATAGCTGATAGATAGGTTTTGTTTCTAAAAAACCATTATTGTAATAACTTAGACTACTTGGACACTTAGACTATTCAGGGTCTGTTTTACCGAGTACCGATGTACTCGGGGGACCTCACTACAGTTTTTTGCTGATTTTCTTCACCTTTATTTCTATTTGATTCTAGAGGATTTGGCCCCTAGATTTAGGACCTTATTTTTGCTTGAGCTTGCAATTAGCTAGGTCCAAAGCCATTAATATCTTATTTATTCCTAAGAACATAATTGGATTTAGTTAAAATAAACATAAAAAAGTTAATTTATTGGGATTAGAGACCATGTGCCGAGAGAGGCCGTATAGAGCGCTGGCATGATCATTGTGGTGGACACTGATCGACGTCGAAGACCGGATTCCAGTACCTCTTCTTGACAGTTAATTACATGTTCTTCACAAATAGAAGTTGCTCATCTTAGGGACGATTTCCTCATGCACAATATAGGTAATTTTATTTCTATCTTTTATTTTATGCGCGGGTCACCCTACATGTAGAGTGTTGGAGCAAGGTACATATTTCTATATTTGCATGCATTATTGTGTTTGATCGCGCATCGGAATTTTTGTCTTACTTACCTCAGTTTCTTTTGGACTTAAATAACCAAGAAAATCAAAAAATTCGTTAGGCGTTGTATTCTTTCAGAAAAATACCATAAAAATTGACAACCAATGAAATTTGGGATTGATAATACAAACTTGACCTAAAACTGACTTCACCTAAGAATCTTTGTTTTGGGGAGAGTCACCCCCTACTTGTTTGATTTATCTACAGCGAGAGAGCGATCCACACACTAGGATATAGCCACCCATGATCTCTCTTCAGACTATTGGGCCTTGTGATTACTTGTTCTCCAGTGAGGATTTCACTTAGTAGCCGGTAATCTGTTCAGGACTTCCTTAGCAGATTGGGTAGATCAAGTAGTCGATAAACGGTCTACGCCCATATTGACTAGGAAAAACTAGTTGTGAGATTCAAGACAGTCTCCTGGCAGTATTGGGTTCCTAACAGTTCGCTTAACCGTTCTGATAGATTGATTTACCACCTACATAAAATTTGACAACATTAACGATCGATCTTTCACGGTCATCAGCTAGCGTTGAGTAGGTGAATTGGGGGTTTAGTTTCTCATCTTGTCTACATCCTAGATCCACTCTTCATAAATCCCTACATCACGATGAAGGGAGAAGGTCCCTTAGGCTGCCTTTCACAACATCGCTTTCTAGCGCTCCTCCTCGTTCATCTAGGGCGGCTTCAGAGAGCTTAGACCCGCTCTCTGAACCCGAATTCACCTCCACCATGTTCCCCCTCGACCACACTTCTTTCACACCTGAGGTACCCATACAGAGGCCAGCACAACTATATGTTCATTTGAAAACACCAAAGATATGGTCTTTTGCCTTTGCAGAGACCGCAGACATGGCCAGCAGTGAGGGATGCACCGATGAGCAGCCACAAGGATCAACGTTTGTATTAGATCAGGCTGCCATCAACAACATGCTGTTAGCTTCCTTGGAGACCATGCAGAGACAAATTAGCGACCAAGGAGTGTTCATGGTAGAGGTGATGCAAGAGCTTACACAGATGCGAGCTGGGTGAGCAGAGTCGTAGAGACCAGCTGGTGGAGAGATATCCGGAGCTGAGGGAGGAGATGGACCTCAAGACAAGTCGCAGGAGCTAGCATGACCATCACATATGATGAGGCAGTTACACAACCCTAGTTCAACCCTCACCCATAGCTGGATCCAGCTGCCAAAGATCCTTGGCGACTTTGAGCTTCGCTCCGAGATGATTAGCTACTACCCATATTTCATGGGCTAGCCACCGAAGAGCCCCATCTCCATATGTAGGAGTTTGAGATGATTTGTAGTACTTCCCATGATAGATTTGTAGATGAGGACACAACTAAGTTGATTTCCTTCCCGCTCTCATTGGTTGACAGAGTAGCTCCGGACCGGGTACTTAAACAAGTACTATCCACTCGGCCGGACCAATGCAACACGAGCAATGATTAGAAACTTCACCATGATCCCAAATGAGCAGTTCCATGAAGTCTGGGATCGATTCAAAGAGTTCACTGATCGGCGTCCACACCATGAGATATCCAAGAACAACCTTGTTCATAGCTTCTTTTGTGGGCTGACACTAGAGCTGTAGGGGCTAGTGAATGCCTCGTGCAAAGGTTACTACTTCACCAAAGATGAAGACTAGGTCTGGGCCATCTACGAGGAGATGGCAAAGAACTACATAGTGATGAACCAGATCCACATCTATACTCAGGGGAAGCATCTACCATAGGCGGTTTCATATCAGAAGATCGGACGCGTCGATGTCGATCCCTCCACTTCTTCATCAACAATAGCACTTGCCAAGTCTTCAGCTGCCAACTTGGGCATCATCAGCCAAAGTTGGACCATATCAAGACTATAGAGAAGAAGCAGAGCCAAGGAATGGACAATCTCAACAAGCTTGATGAGCTTGCCCAGACCTTGAGTGACATGAAAACATAGATCATGTGTCTCCAAGAGGCATAGATGGTTTCTCTGCCCCGTCTCAGATCAAGGACTGATCCAGGGAGCAGCTCTTCCGAGCCATCTACCTCATACTACCAGGTTCACCACATCCAGGCAGAGCCGGTCCAGCAACTCCAGCACTACCAGCTGCCACCACCATCTCCAGATACTCATATGGTGGTCTACCAATCAGATCATCCCTTGGCAGCCATTCCCCCTCCACACCTCGAGCAGGATCCATTGATGGAAATCAACAGGATCTGGTACTCCCAGTACTAACCTCAACCCGAGATTCGTCGTGACCATCCTAGCTTTCGATGGTCCATTAGAGGCACCTCTTCCCAGCAGCAACCTCCAGCTCAGGCAGGGCAGAGCAACCAGCACCAACAGCCCCAACACTCCCACCCGTACCACTAGCAGCAGGTTCCTCGTTCCCATTATTAGGGACAACAGTGGAGGCAGCATCCTCAGTAGTATCCTCAGACTCCTCCTCACTACCAGCAGCAGACTCAGCCTCATTTCCAATAAGGCAACCCGTCCGGTTCTCATGCACCAGTCTAAGAGAACCCAGTCCTTGATGACCTCGCTCGCTTGCCCTCTGATCAGTAGGCCTCCTTTAGGCGAGAGATGTATGAGTTCCGATAGGAGATGAGGGAGATAATAAAGGGAAAGGCCACCATACACGCTCAGATTGAACCTAACATGAACAATCTGAAGAGAAAATCTGAGTAGGTACAGTTTACAAAGACGACCACTCCTAGTGATGTTTTGCATGATACTTCTTCCACTATATTTGATGTTGATTTAGTGACACTTAGGAGCGGTAGGATGCCAGATGGCGGTGCCTCATCTGAGCGATGCCCATATGCAGATTCCGGAGAGGATGGAAGCAGTACTGATGTCGCTTGTTGATGATGATGATGACGGTGGTGCTGATGGAACCAAGGATGTTGATCCGGACGATGGTACTGAGGTCGTCATATTTCCCGTTGTAGATGGTGGTGTTGATGCCACCATGATTCCAGATGTCGGGCCAGAGTACGGTGATGATGCCGCAAGTTCAGATGTTGTGGGTGGTACTGATGCCACAGAGTCACCTTTTGTTGTATTGCCTCATTTTGTACATGAGGACAATTATAGAAAAACACAAAAAAATGGAAAAATAAAAATAAAAAATATGAATTGAGGAAAGGTTTCTATATCTCTTGTGAGTCCATTTGTGCTGCTTGATGATCCTTGTATGGATTCTAGCTTATTACATGCGCATGAACCTACTCCTAACCCTCATCTCTCGGGAGAGGATCCCTCCATCCCCTTTCCTCAAGCACTCCACTTAGGAAAGGGGAACAAGATAGAAAATCCAAAAAAGAGACATCAGATAGAGCTCAGCGAGCAGATGATAGACATATTCCATATACAGCTGACTCTACAAGAGGCACTAGAGCACATTCCTCTTTTTCATAAGAACTTGAGAGAGAAGACCACCATCCGCAGGAAGAAGAGGAACCACAATGCAGAGATCCATGTGCTTACACGTGCCACCTGCTTTGCTATTCAAAACCGGTTGCCAGCCAAGAAACCTGATGCAGGAGCTCCATATATCAGATGCCACATTCATGAGCAACAGTTTGATCATACTCTAGTAGACAACGGGTCTTCGATTAACCTCCTTTCGGCTGACTTACTCGACTGATTCAAGTTTGACCCTCTTAGATAGAACATGACAGTCCTTCAATTTGCTAATAGATTTGTTAAGAGGTCGAAGGGATTACTTAAGGACGTTGTCATCACAATTCAAGGCCTGAAATTCCCCGTGGACGTTGTTGTATTGGACATGGAGATCCCTGAAGCCATGACAGATAACCCCATCATCTTAGGATGACCTTTCTTGGCTACAACCAAGGCAATGTTCGATCATGATAGAGGGAAGGTATACTTTCATATCGAGGGTAAAAGTGTACAAATAGAGACGGTCAAGGAGACCAGAGCCAGAGATTCAGCTTGCTCAGAGTAGATGAGCGATTCAGAGCAAATGATAGAGGAAGAGCTAGACGTCCACCAGGAGTGTGTTTTGTGATTACATACGATGAAGCAATTTGAGCAGATCCAACAGCACAAGCTCTTGTCACAGATTACAACTGATGAGAGTTTGGAGAGCACACTCATGGCACATGACACTTTAAAGGCTGATGATCGCCTTTAGGATAGCGAGGCAGATTTTCTTTCACATTATTCAAATTCAGATCCCTCAGACACAGACACTGATTTTGATTGGCAGGAGTTTGATTATTATTAACCGTGTCTAGTGTTCACAGAACTGATAGCTAGGGCAGAGAGCGATCCAGTATCGTTAATAGATACATCAGCGGGGCTATCTTTGTCAGATTCATAGCTTCAGTGAGAGTTCTCCCATGCAGATCTAGTAGCCTTCACGTAGACAGTTCAGAGGCCAGATTTTCCAGCTCCCACTTGTCTAGAATTTAAGAACTTACCACATAGCATGAAGTACATATTCCTTGTTGATGAGCCTGATATGTTCCCAATCATTATCTCAGCAGATTTGACTGAAGATCAAGAATCTTATTTGATGGTGGCTCTTGAAAGAAACCTCAAGGCAATAGGATGGAGTGTAGCTGATCTCTAGGGGATAAGTCATTGAACCCGAATCTTTGAGATGTGGTCTTGAAGGAAATATCAAAGTCATGGAGAGTCGATTTTATCTACCCCATCTCCGACTCCAAGTGGGTTAGTCCATTGCATGTGGACCCAAGAAGACGGGTATCACTACAATTTTGGGCAAGTCTGGAGAGGAGAGAGCTACCCGAGTACCCACTTCTTGGAGGGTCTGTGTGGACTACAGACGATTGAATCAGGCCACCAAGAAGGATCATTTCCCGTTGCCGTTCATGGATCAAATTATCGAGAGGCTAGCTAGGAAGAGTCACTACTACTTTCTTGACGGGTACTCAGGATATAATTAGGTGGTCATAGGGCCCCAAGACGAGGAGAAAATGACGTTCACATGTCCGTTTGGTACATATGCTTTTAGACAAATGCCCTTTGGTTTATGTAATGCTCCAGCTACATTCCAAAGGTGCATGCTTTCCATCTTGTCAGATATGGTGGCCGAGTGTTTAGAGGTCTTCATAGATGATGTTTCGGTCTATGGTGCTGGGTGTGATGCTTGTCTCGATTGCCTAGACCGAGTACTTCAGTGATGCATCAAGGTCAAGCTTGTTTTAACTTGGAAGAAGATTCATTTAATGATGACTCAGGGGATGGTCCTTGGCCATATCATCTCCAACAGGGGCATGGAGGTCGATCCAACCAAGGTGGATATCGTCAAGAAACTCAATAGTCCAATTTGCGATAGTTGCGATCTTTTCTGAGGCATGTCAGTTTCTACCGACAGTTCATACATGACTTCATTCGTCTTTCCTGACCGCTCACTAATTTACTGATGAAAGACATCGAGTTCATTGTAGATGGTAAGTGTCTCACATCATTTAAGACTCTCAGTGGATTAGTTGTTCAGCCTCCTATCCTTCAGCCACCCGATTGGTCTCTCCCATTCGAGATCATGATGGACGCTTCTGATTTTGCCCTAGGGGTTGTGCTTGGACAGAGGAGGGATGGACTGTCGTCTACCATTCACTACGCTAGCTGGACTTTGGATGCCGCTCAACCAAACTACACCGTTACTGAGAAGGAGATGCTAACCGTAGTCTTTTCTTTAAATAAGTTTTGATCGTACATTCTTGGATCTAGAGTGACTATATATACATATCACATTGCCATCCAATACCTCATGGCAAAGAAGGATTCCAAAGCCATATTGACCATATGGATCCTTCTATTATAGGAGTTTTATATAGAGATTAAGGATAAACCTGGAGTCAAGAATGTGGTGGTGGATCACCTCTTCCGATTAGAGCATCTTGAGGATTCAAACCAGACCACACCTATTACAAAGACTTTCCCAGACAGGGTGATTCTTGCTATCACCTTACTTCCATGGTACGTTGACATTGTGAACTATCTTGTCACCAAGAGAGTTCCACAAGGTTGGCCTAGGCAGCAACTTGAGATCTTCCTGGAGAAGGCCAAGTCATACCATTGGGAGGATCCCACCCTTTATCATGAAGAGGGGGATAGTGTCTGATATCGATGTATTCCTCAGGAGGAGCACCGCATCGTCCTCACCTACTGCCACAAGCTTGAGGCAGGAGGACGTCACTCAAGAAGACAGACAGCACAGAAAGTTCTCCAATCCAATATTTGGTGGCCTACCCTCTTCAAAGATTCAGATGAATTCGTGAAGAGGTGCACTGACTATCAGAGGATGGGTACTTATGGACAGCGTGATATGATGCTTATGCATCCCATTCACTTCTATGAGGTTTTTGACGTATGAGGCATTGATTTCATGGGTCCATTCCCTAAGAGTCAGGGATTTGAGTACATTCTGCTTGCTGTAGATTATGTGAGTCGTTGGGTTGAGGCCATCCCCGTCGAAACCGCAGATGTTAAGACCTTATGCAATTTTTTGAGGAAGAATATCATGTCACGGTTCGGGGTACCTAGAGTTTTGATTTCAGATGGGGGGACTCACTTTATCAATGACAGGGCCCTTGCTAACGAGTTCAACATCGACCATCGAGTTGCCACTCCATATCACCCTCAGACTATTGGTCTTGCTGAAGTATCGAATAGGGAAACCAAGACTATATTGCAGAAGGTTGTCCGTCTAGATTGAAAGGATTGGTCATAGATTTTGGACTCGGTCTTCTAAGCCTATAGGACTTCCTTCAAGACACCTTTGGGAACATCATCCTTTCGGCTCGTTTATGGAAAGCCATGCCACTTACCAGTGGAGATCAATCACAAGTCACTTTGGGCAGTACAGAGCTATTAATTGGATCCCAAGAGTGTAGGAGATCAAAGTAAAGCAGAATTGGCAGGCCTGGAGGAGTTGAGAGACGCAATCTTCTCAAGTAGCCTACAATATAAGGATAGAGTGAAGATATGGCATGTTTCTCACATCAACCATAAACAGTTTGAGCCGAACCATAGAGTATGGCTATTTGATGCTAGGCTGATTTTATTTCTAGGGAAGTTACAAAGAAAATGGAAGGGGCCATACTTGGTCCAAAAGGAGCACGACGATGGAAGCATTGATATATCTAAGTTGTCATCTGATTCCACCTTTCGAGTTAATGGTCATCGCTTGAAGTCATATCGGGATCATGATCCATTGATCGTTGATGCTGCCCCTATTTATTTTTTATGAGATGTGGTCTTTGACTCACATCATTTGCATCTCATACCTGATTATTACTTCTTCTTCATAGCTGTATAGATCCAGATTGTCCATATGACTCATTCTTTTTTATGATACCATGTCTTCATCTTATGATTATGCTATACTTAAGGGACACTTTGCCCTAGGTATGGGGGTATCAGACTTGTGATTATTCATTTGATACTATTTAGCTCTGTTTTGTTGCCTATACTTACAGATATTTTACCCTAAGTATAGGGGAGGTAACACTTGTACATCATACTCCTTGGTTTTCCCTTTGTGAACAGTTTTCTATACTTAGGATTATTTGATCCTAAGTATAGGGGGATCACTGACCTCTGTTCATTACATTCTTTCATTTGTCGTTGTAGTATATCATTCTTTTCACTTCCTCAAACTCAACACGAGTTATGTATTCTTTCATCGCCCTTTGATCACTCTGAGGACATCGTTCGAGCTAAGTATGGGGGGTGCCGTATATATTATATATATATACTTTAGCCATAACTCGTACTTTGTGTGTGTTAATAAAATGGCTAAAAATCACAAAAAAAATTAAAAAATTCTCTTGCATAAATGTTTGTATAAATCCATTTGTAAAAAAAATTTATACAAGCTTTTGTAAACATGATCTTAATTGTAAAATTTTTGTAAATATTTTGGTATTAAAATTATGTATATAGTACAAAATTTTTGAAAAAATGTTTGAGAAATAAATGCTTGCAAAATTTTATTTGTAAATATTTGTAAAAATTTTGCAAAACTTTTCATTCTTTCTTGCATTCAAAATTTTCCATAAAAGTTTGCATATTTTGAAAAATTTTCCACAAAAAGAGTTCTGTAAATACTTGTATGTATAGTCTTCTGAATCATGGTTGATATTTAAATTAGTTTGGAATTAAATTGGAAAATAGAGCTTGGTTAATATCTTAATCCACTTAACTTCAGAGGAATCTTATAAGATTTCGGGTTAAGACTTTTCAGGTCCATAGAGACTTAATTCTTTGATTCCACTGGGCTATGTTCACATGTCATCTTGATGAGCCTAAGTAGAACACTTAACAACGCACACATGACTCTCAGAGACAATGGCTCAACTTGGACACGCACCTTACACGTAGCTCAACATGGATGAGGTGGTGAGGAGGCAGAATTCTTTGGCTTGAGGTAGCATACGAGGGTAGTACTGCTAGTCAGAACCTCTCATCTTCCTCTAGGGAGGGATGTGCACCTCAACCCAGTCTAGTGGCATTGAGGTCTAAAGACTGGAGTCTATGGGTTGCAATAATGCTTCAAAAGAGGAATAGTCTACTGGCTCAAGAAGAAAAACTCCTTATGTACATGCCGCACCATGTAAATATGTTGTATATATGCACATAAAAAAAGTACAAAAAATATGAAAAACTCCAAAAAAGTGGACATGCCTGATTGAAAATAAAATGCTTGCCGGAGTATATATAGTGAATAAAGCAAAGCTTATGTATTCCACCTTCTCATCTCATGAAAGCTTGCAGCTAGAGACATAGCTACACTGGTTAAGCTCCAAGGGATGCGTAGTTACACTGGTCACGATCCATTCTCTTCTTTCCCCTCTTCTTGAGCTGGTTGAACTTGAACTTAGAAGGGAATACCGTGCTCTTCGAGGAAAGAGTTGTTAGACTAGGGGATTAGAGTTACCTTGTTGAGGGAGGTTATTTCTTTACCATCTCTGAAGTGGGGACCTGCATATCACTTACACGGTACAAGGAAAGATGCATAGTCATTAGAGTTTGCGTATGTAGAATTGTTCTGACCTAGATGTTAAGGAGTCCTGACCATAGAACTGTGAAACTTGGAGGCTGTTGAGTCTTAAACCTATTTCCCAATAAGGTTTTGCCACACTAACAATCTAAAGGTCTGACTAAGCTCCATACTCCAATTTAATGAAGATACGTTTAATAATCAACTTTGGTTCTTTTTCTTTTCTTCTCTTATTGTTTTCAATTCTTTTTCAAATAAGTGTTTGCTAAGGGACTAGCAAAGGTAAAGTATAGGGGGATGATGAATTTACGATTCTCATTCTTTATTCTTTTATTTTAGCTCTTTCTTTTAGCAAAACCGTCTATAAATACCTGTAAATACAATAACTTAGCATTGTGCATATCATTGTTAATATCTCATAATTAACACCTATTTTGCAAAAATAAAAGAATAAAGGGAAAATAAAAAGATGGATGTATTTAGAATAAATACAGAGTGACCCAAACCCCAAAAGAAGGTCAAGACTTGACCTCATCACAAAGAAAATAAGTAGAGAGAGATAAGGGTGCACTATGTATTTTACATACTACCTATACTTGTACAAAATATGTATTTATTTATTTTGACAAAATATAAATATTTTATTCTTTTTAAACACTTGTCTATAGCCCTAGACTTAATATAAAAACAAAACAAAAATCATAAAACAAAATAAAAAATAAAAACAAACAATTCCTTGTACAAAAGACACCTGTATATAATACAATATCTATTTATTTTAAACCTTAATTAATTTATAAAAATAAAATAAAAATTATTTAATACTCCTTAAATTATTTTGTAAATAAATAAAATAGAAAATATTTTTTTTGCAAAAATAACACAATAAAAATATTTGTATAAAATACATAGGTATATTATACCTATATATAACACTATATAATGTATATACCTTATTTTTATTTTCATAAAAATAATTAAAAATCATAGAAAAATAACTTTTAAATAAAAAACATTTTTGATTTTATACACTTTTTATTTTGAAATCATTTACTATTTTATATTCAATTTCCTTTTTTTGTACATCCTAATTTCTGATTGGGCCACGTCTGATAGTTGACCTTAGTCAATGTCCCCTTCTAAACGGGTCGGGTCGGGATTCACCTCGTCAGAGCTTCTTCTCCTAATTTTAGCGCTCGACCCCATTATCCCCCTTCCTCGATTCCACCACCCGACTGCGCTTCTAGGATCTGTGATCCTCACGGATCCCTAGGCACAGTCGGATCACCCTAGGGTTTCGCTCTGCTCATCGATTCTTTTAGACCCTCGGGCAGCCTATATATTCTCTCTTCCGCCTCCTATGCCCGACAACTCATTCCTCATGCCACCACAGACCTCTCAGATATCTTCAGGAAGGTGACGGCTCCTCGGAGGTGCCTTTGGAGTGTTGTTAGTTGGTCTGCTTGAGTACATCTCGTCGCATCGTTGGAGAGTAGCCGCGAGAAGCCTCCTTGGTCTGCCACAATCAGGTTGAGGCTATAACCTTTACCGACCACCTCGTCTGGAGTTCCTGAGTTCTTCAGAAGTTCCATGTATTACTTTTTTCTCCCGCGCTTTCTGGTTCATATCGATTTCATTCTCCATCACCGTCGTCGTTCACTTTCCCTGGTCGTCAAGTCTGAAGCCCCATTTATCCCATCTTTTGCACAGATAGACTCCCCATATCACTGTCCACCTCCGAGCACAACCTGACCACCCTTAGGCTCACTCATCGGAGTGAGAGTAAGGACAAGACCTCCATCCTCCATTCCCATCAGAGGTCAACCCTCATCCAACACCGCTTCCTCTCTTTTTCTTGCAAATAATCACAACCGAAGCTTGGTCTTCGAGACTTGATAAAACCTTGCAAGTTTAGACGTGCAGAAGGACCATTAGGCCCTCCAACTGATCAGGCGGATCAGCTACAGGTGGAGGACCACAACCACGCTCATCCAACCTATCATCTTCCCATCTGAGTAGCCCGTTCGACGCAGAGTGCTTCCACGACCATGATGGACTGTCGAGCAGCTTCATAGGAGCCATGGATCTTCCTCTACACTCGGGCGAAGTTTGCAGCACATCAGTTCTTCTAGCCATCTTTCTCGTCATTTGATCTGGTGTCCCACCCCAGATTTGATTCGAGCCCTCCTTTAGCGTCTTATCCCGATGCTCGGATCGGGTCTGGACCACCCCCCCCCCATCTGCGTAGCTCGACCGTAACAGTCTACAGGCCGTTGGATCAGGCCTTATGTTAGATCTGACCACCCATCTTAGCCACCACCTCGACCATTAGATCAGCTTTGCAGGCGCATCTGGCACGCATGTTCACCTGGGAGCAGAACCGTCAGATCCACCTGGAGTGGCCATCAGGGTCGTACGTTAGAGCCCTCCTCGTGTACGCCACGTGCCCCTACTGGGTATATTTCACTTTTACCCTACAACTTTCTTTATTTCACTTTAGTCTAGTAAATAAATTTGTAGTTAAAGAAATTTGCAGTTCAAACCCTCTACTTTTTATATTTGCATTTCAATCCCTTCGAGTCTAAGTCACATATGTCCCCACGAGCTCTTTGGGTTATTTGCATTTTTTCCTGAACTTTTTATGCTATTATGGAATGAGTGAAATATTTTGAGATCTGCATTTTTACCCCTGTGATCCTGGATTATGTGTGACACATGCGTTGCTTAGATTAATTGCACGATTGACCCTGTGCTTTATTAGTATGTTGTCTGATTGGTCCTAAAAGTTAAAATATGTGCATGTGGGTCCCTGCAAACTGTGTTTAACTCTATATCTTTTATTGGACTTAATAAATACTGAATGAACTTTAAAAATTACCTAAAAATTGCAGTTAGATCCTACTAGTCTGTAGTATTTATGGTAATTTTCATGAGTTGATTTACTTGTATTTTCTATTTTTGAAAATTTAAAAACCCCTCGAAAAGGTCCTATTTGTATTATAAAAATTATAAAAATTCGAAAAATGTTTTAAAAATTCAAAAAAATCATTTAGGTGTCTTTATTGTATTTTATTTCCACTATTAATTTTTTTTGAAAAATCCTTATAAAAACCCTAAAAATTACAAAACACTAAAAAATCCAAAAATTGTATAAAATCAAAGAAAAATCCCAAAATTACGTTCTCAGTTTTTGTTTGTAGATGTTTATTTCTACTTTATCATAAAATTATCATCTAGGAACTTTGGGCATTTAAATAATTTAATTTGTAAATTATTCCTGGATATGCTCTGTTTTGTGTTTTTAGCACTGTTTGATTTTAAAAAAAACTCACAAAAAATTTGAAAATCCCTAAACATCATCAAAAATATTTAAAATCTATAAAACCCAAAAATATTTTTACTTTAATTTTCTGAGCATTTTTTTTATTTTAAGAAATCTACAAAAGTGTTGTGTGTGTATTTGATTCCTTGTATTTGCTTTTGTTATATTGAAATTTAAAAAAATTTGTAAAATTTAAAACCATTAAAAATGCTTTTCTTTTAGAGATTTGACTACTTAATTTTTAAATTATGTTCCTTGTGTTTAACCCTGGTCATTATACCAGGTAAATAAAATAGCGAGACCGCTTACATTGACTGATTGATTTTTTGAGTGGTTTATTTTTCTTGTGACCGATTTGGTTGATTAAGTACAACGACATTTCTCTGATTTATTCCACCTTAGTCAATCGAATTTCACATCAACAAGAGCCGATTCTGATACTAGACCACATGGTTAAGAGGCTGAGAAGGAAAGAGATACATTTGGTCAAGGTTTTATGGTGCAGTCAGGATGTCAAGGAGGCGATGTGGGAACCTGAGGTTGATATGAGGGAAAAGTACCCACATCTTTTCAATGTAACAATTCAAAAACCTAGTTCAATTCTTTTAAGATTTTCACGGGTTTCCCCTTTTTTATGATTATTATGGGATTCTGTTGGGCGAGGTCAGGACATGGGGGATCATACTTTGATTAGAGGATTCACCTAACTATCATGGACATGAC
This sequence comes from Ottelia alismoides, assembly GCA_037367405.1. Taxonomy (NCBI): domain Eukaryota; kingdom Viridiplantae; phylum Streptophyta; class Magnoliopsida; order Alismatales; family Hydrocharitaceae; genus Ottelia; species Ottelia alismoides. The sequence goes on along the minus strand of JAZKJV010009497.1, from coordinate 36,921 downwards.
TTCCATTGAGATTTTTATAATGTATGACATTTAAGTATGGAAAATACTAATTCTTAGTTTTAGACCAGATTCAATATCCAAATGAGAAAATGACCACCCCATCTTGTAGTACTCGTCGAGATCATTCCAACAAGCCTATGAATATCAAAATCGAAGACCGTATAAGGAAGTTACGGGGAAAATGTGAATGGTCTATGGTGTTCAGACCCAGATCCAAATCCTATTAGGCTCGACCCCAATTAGGGAGGTATGCCAAAGGTGGCCTACCTAACCAGACCACTTGCCCTCATCGGAGCTCTGCCACCCTTCGTCGAAGCTCCTCCACCAGAGAGATTTTCAACGATCGATCAATGATCTGAGGGCGTCGTTTTGAAGATCTCGACGTGTGGAGTTGCATGGGTGCTGTGAATTCACACCAGATGACACAGAATAACCATTTTGAGTGAGGGAGCGTTAAGGGGGAAAACTCCAAGGTATGGTGTTTAACCCTCTGTTTACTATCAGATTCACGATATTTTCATATCGTCGGAATACGAGGGTTACGTGTTATCTATTGAGGGTGTTTTATCATGTTTTGTCACAATTTTGGGTGCGACGGGTACCTTATCGCATCACATTTTCAGATTTCTTATCCAACTCTTGACTTGCATGCATGATCCAAGTAGATATTCTTGATGTAGGCATTAGCAAGAACACAATAGTGTAGTCAGATCGTCGATCGGAGCGATTTTACAGGACATCGTCAAAGCGATTCTGACTACTTTCCAAATATGATCGATCATAATTTTAAATGACCAATCATACCTAATTGATCATATCTTAAGGTTGATCGATCATTTGACCAAAATGATAAATCATGGTTAGCTTTATGATCGATCGGTAATGATCGATTATTCTGGGTTTGTTGACCCAGTTAGACCTTAACATTTATGAAATTTGATCCTGAAAATGATGTAGACCATTGTTGAGCAGAGAATTTGGGGTTTTAAATTATGGAATTAAACTGCAATGTCATTGCAACCCTAAAAATCCCTCAACAAAAAATATTTATATTTTGTACACATCTCGAGCCAACAAACACAAAAAAGAATGTTAGCACAAAAACTATGAGTGTTATTTATTTACATGTATAACGCACATGATCAAACTCATGGAGGCTACAAAAATCCCGAGGGTTATTAAATGAATGAAAGAATCAATGAAATAAAGAAGGAATTTCTATGCACACTACTCTTAGTTTTGTATTTTTGATTTTGTATTTTTTATGGAATTTTAACATTTGCAAATGATTTTTTATAGATTAAAATACAGATGAATAAAAGAAACCAATAAAGAAAATAAGGAAAGACGTAACTTTTGGAATTTTTAAAAGTGGTAAAAATACATAGAAAATTAAAATAAAATTATTTTAATTTTATGATAGTTTTCTAATATTTTGTGATTTTTTTAGAATTTTTAAGAATTTTTAAAGCTTTTAAAAAAGTCAAAAACTGAAAATATAACAAATAAAATTAAAAGCAGATGTTTTCGGATTTTTAAAATAGTAAATAAGATCAAAAATAGATGAAATATATACAAAAAGAAAGAGAAAATTTTACATTTTTCAGAAAGGTATTTTATTTTTTTGGAATTTTCTATGAATTTCTATGCATTTTTATGATTTTAATATTTTATTTTTTTTAGTTTTTATAAGGAAGAAAAATACAAAAATAGTACAAAAATAAAAATAAACAACCAGGATTTTTTTAGAATTTTTCACAATATTTTTATATTTTTTACTGATTTTTTATGCAAATGGGGAATTGTTATGAAGTTTTAAATTTTTAAAAATAATAAAAATAATGGAAATGCAAAAAAAATCATGTATGAATGATATGCTTAACAAAAACCTAAACTGATTTTTGAAAAGTTTTTAAAGGTGTTTTGTTAATTTTTATTTGATTTTTAACATGCAAAATAAATGTAGCTGCACAAGGGTATGGACTCAAATGTTTATTATTTGTGGACAATATGATAACAAAATTAAAACATGCAGGGTCATATATGCAATTTGTCCAAGAAAACGCGTGTTCCTACACGTCTGCCTTGCTGGAATGAACCTATATGTAAATAAACTATTTCATGGGATAGAATAATAACTCGAAACATGTGGAATTTTATTGCAATTTTTCTACACAGTCATGTGCTAAGCACGTGCTCAGTTCAAACAGGACAAAAATGTGATTAAAATAAAAGCTAGGGAAATAAGTGCAATTGTTCAATATGTTACATGAAGACACGTGTTCCTCTGGACTTATTTGCAAATTAAAATAAAATAAGGGTTCTAAGCGCAAATATACCCTTAAAAGATGCGACACCTTAGAAAGATGGATGGCACGGATCTACAAATTGGACGGATAAGGTCGATACGTGCGTGGATGGATAAGATTTGATCGGAAAGCTTCGATCCATGGCTGAATTTTGGGGCTTTCTTCAACGACGTCGATATGGTCTGGACACTCGTTCTTGATCGTGCGGACGAGAAGGATCCAGAAAGAACTTGGAAGTTGGAAGTGGGTGGGCTCCAGCGAAAATCTATCGAGGATCTCTTGACTGATCTCTGTATGATTCATCTTCTGGCAAGTGCTATGGCTTCCTGCAGTGTCCCTCTTCCGATCCAAGGGCTCAAAGAAGGTCGATGATTAAAGAAGTAAGATTTGGAGGTCGAGAAAATGTTCAGCTACATGTGAACGTCCAGATCCCACTATAAGCTCCCAGGTGCGCTCGAAGGGCCTGCAATGAATTCAGTGCTCGGAGTGCATCTCTCCGACCAATTTTATTAGTTTGAAAACGACAGAAATGGTGAATGGGTGAGGGCTGATGAATCTCGTATTCATCATATTAATATCCACATATTAATATCCTTGCTTAAGCAATCCAATAAAAATCACTGATAATTCATTCATTTTATCTTATATTATATTGTATATAAACTATGTGTAATTACCACTATAATTATTGTATTTAATTACAGTTATTTTATTTGTTTTTAATTCTCATTAAAAACCCTTAAAAATTAGGTTAATTAATTGTCTATAATGGTATTGACCTTTGAAAGAGATAAAAAATACAGGAAAAATCTCAAAGCTAAAAAGCAGTGTTTTTATCCCATGAAAAATACCCTTAAAAATACATTTTATATAAATGACCTCGTTTGGAATTTTGTCCAACATGAAACTTGTAGCTCTCATCGAGATCTACAACTTTCATGTTTCACTTTTTCCTAATTTTGCCTCTAATTATTTCTTTTAGATTTTTCTTTATTTTTACATTTTTTGATTTTCTATTGGGCCACGTGGCACCCTCTGGGCCGCCCACGTGACCCGCTTCTTCCCTCGCTACTCGGAGCCTCTCCTGGCCGCTGGATCCTCCTGGCCGCCTTCCATCTCCGTCGTTCCTCTTCCACTTACTTCCAATCGTCACATCTCCCTTGAGATCTGATCACAGCCATCCACTCGCATCGTCTTCTCAACCGTTCGATTCCCTGCACATCCTAGGTGCCAAAAGACGCCACGTCAGCCCTCCTTTAGTAAGCGTTGATGAGCTTCCTGGAACTCATTTCCACTGTCGCTCTCCTCCTCACTCGCAGTCGCCCGATCCTCGTACTATCCTATGGCCACCTTCGCTCCACGTCATCCACTCACCACCCACCGTTGGATGGAATCCTAAGCTCCATCTAAACCGTTCGCCCCCGCCTTTACCCACACCACTGGATCACATCCTTGGATCTGATCATAGCCTTTCGCCCACACCTCCATCTGCATCGTTCGATCGCAAGATCCAACGGTCAGAACTCATCTCCTATCTCAGATGCCTCCCCCATGCCCCCTTCCATTTCTATCTCCCTCCTCCGATCACCTCCTCGCTCTATAACACCACCACCACGTTTCCCTTAGCTCTGCCTTCCTCGCATGCCCATCAATGCCCTCCTTCATATCTCCACGCCATCACAACACCCCGTACAAAATCGCACCCCCATCACCTAAAAAAACCCCACTCTCAGCCTATAAAACTACCACCTTCGCCTCCTCGTCACTTGATCCACCATCCAAAGGGTTGCGGCCCAGCTTCCTCTGCCCTCCGACGACAATGGAGGGTGTTGTTGAGGTGAAGATGACCCTGCTCCTAGGTGCGATCCATGGTTTCTCTGCCATGTTCGCTCTGCCACCCCAGCGGTAGCTCAAGCTCCGTGCACAACCGCGCACACCGGGTGATGACCCTCAAGCTCCTAGCAAGCTCAGCCCAGGCTTCCTCCTCTGCCACTTCTCCTCTCCAACGAAGTACTTGATGATCTAGGTCTTGCCGAAGTCGTGTCAATCCACAAGGCGGATCGACAAACATCGAAGTGACTTTAGATGAAACCTCGATTAATCAACAATTAACCCACAATACGTATAAAGCAAAGAAAAGCAAAAATATGAGTTAAAATTTATTATAAATCTACAAAAAAATGTGTATATGTGTAAACATGTGTAGAGGTCGAACTCAAGGAGCAAACAGTAAAAAGGGGGCAAATGAATGCGCACAAAAATTATCTTTTTTCTCTTATCCACTTTTTTTGTTTTTATGGGTTTTTAATTTTACATTTTAATTTTATTTTATATTTTTGTATTTCGATTTAATTTTTAATTTTATATTTTTTATATTTTAAGATTTTTATATTTCTTTTCTTTTAAATACATATATATATGATATATAAAGCTATATATATAATATAGAATAATATATTTATACATATTAACAAATTTAACTAAAATGTGAAATAAAATTGTTTTTTGGGTTTTATATATTTTTCTAATATTTTTTGCAATTTTTCTGAAATTTTTGCTAAACTTTATGGTTTTTTTAGAGTCAAAAATATCTCAAATAAGAGATTAAATAAATAGGCTGAAATTAATTTAAATATTAAAATTAGTAAATAAGGTCCAAAATTGCTCAAATCAATTTTAATATATATATATATATTTATTTATAAAGAAAGTTATAAAATAGATAAACATTTTTGGATTTTTTAATGATTTTTAGATTTTTATGATTGTTTTTAGGGGTTTTCAATTTTTAGCCTTTTTCTTTTTCCATTTTTATTGATTTTTGGTCTATAAAAAATATGATAAAATGTATTATATATTTTTTTTTGGAATTTTTCAAAATATTTTTATATTTTTTTGATGTTTTGTATTTTAAACAGGGAATATATATGCTCTATTTCATTTTTAATACATGGATAAAATGCAAAAAAATGCCAAATAATTACGTGGCATGAAAATACATGGCTAGAGATACCTATCCCTATTTTTGCATATTTTTAGGAGCACATTAGATTTTTTTAATAAGTAGATAAAACACAAAGATTTTCCTGGCAGAGGCATATTTACAATAAAAATAAACTTTAGGGGTGCAGATGCAATTTAGACAAAAATGTGCAACGTATTTTAAAATTATTGGACTTTTAATCAAATACAAAAACACTAGAGGAATACATGCAAATTCGCCACCTCATGTGGGACAGCACGTGAGGTGACGTGGAATGGACCTAGATACAATTACAAGAACAACAAGGCCCTTTTTATAAAATTCCTATTTTTTAACACGTTATATTTTATGTACATGACTAAATATTAAATACATAAAAAAGCAGGGCGAAGTTATGCAATTTACACATTAACTACATGCGAATGGACGGTTGGATGACGCTCACTTGGACACGTGGCGTCCCCATGCCTCACGATGATGCGTTGGTTCCAACGGCTAGGATCAGATTGTGTGGAAGAGATTGACGATCAATGTGGGTGACGATCAAACGACTCCTAGCTAATATGGGATGAGGATCTTGATCTGACGGTGGGGAGCTGGTCTGTAAGAACACTTGACAAACTCGTGCCTAGCGCACTTCGAATCGATGGCGCGCGCACGTCTGAGCACTTGGAGCTCATCCGAAGGTTGCTTCACGTTCCTCTACTCGCCTCGATGCTATCAGTGCCCTTGAACATGTCTGGAGGCCATCATCAGGTACCTGGAGCTCGTGTAGACTTGGAGGCATTCCTGAGCAACGACCATGGCACATATGCACCCTTCCAGCTGCTAGACCTATTCAAATAAAAAGAAGAAGCTCGTGCGAGGCAGACTGGGCTTTTATTGGTGGTGATTGGCAAGTGGTGAGGTGGATGAGCGAGCGCCGGTGGTGCAGAGGAGGTGGAGCATTGTTAGGCCAGATCAGAGGAGGATCTAGGCGAGCGAGAGGTCGTGCGTGATGGGGAAATGGAGAGGGTCGATGTGAAGGTGGTTTGGCATGTCGGGAATAGGCGAGGTACAGTGAATAAGTTCGTCGGAGCAGAGCTCCGGCGAACTACGAAAGGGGCTTTTTAGGGTAACCAACTAGGCTAATGGCTAAACTAGATGCATAATTAAAAAGAGAAAATTAAAATCTACCTAAAAAATAATAAAGGGCTCAGCTCATACCTGCCGGTGAGGAGGGAGCAGAGCTGGACGAAGTTGGCTGCCTGGGTGCACCTCCTTCCTCCATCTACCTGCTCAGACCCTCCAGGGGTTCTCTCCTATCACAAGGGTTCACGCTAGGCTGGAGGCGAGGGTGTTAGGACTCAGGGGATGACCAAAATTGTAAGGAGGAAGAAGGTCTTTTATTATAGACAAGAGACGACACCCTTATTGACTAGATGAATGGCGAGATCGTGGCATATGTATAAGGGATCCAAGATCATGACGTGAATTGTGGTTGATCGGAGAGAAAATCCCGTGAAGGGAAAGAAGACAATAGATGGATGGATCATGCATGAAAATGGCAAGAAAAGGTGGGAAAAGATAGTTCGGACAACAACATGCGCCTGGAGGAATAGTTGACGAGGAATCAACAGATGGGGTGCTCTGATTGGCCCACGTCGGGCACTAAAGGACAAACCAACAAGTTTTATGCAAAAATAATTATTTATAAATAGTAAACTATTTTATTGATTTTTGAGTATAAAATAAAAATGTTTATTATTTATGTAGTCATGATTTTTATTTATTTTTTTGATGTTATTTATTAGTAGCTAATTTTTAGGAGTATAATTATATGTATAGTTACATATATTTTGTATTTTTTATTATTTTATTATTTTTATGTACATAAATATATTTTTATTATATTTTCATGATATTATTTGTACACTTAGAAAAATAGATATATCAATTATATGTGTATACTTATAGGTATTTTTCCTATGTGTTGTATATATTATCTTATTTTAAGGAATTTTTTGGGTTTTAATCTCTCTGTATATATTTAGTAAACTATAAATGATATTTATAGTAGTATAAAAATATATGAGAATAAAGAATAAAAGAACATGGCTCATTTTTATTTATGTACAAGTAATAACATAGGTATTTTGCCTATGTATCTACATAGACTTATTTAATTTTATATTTTCTTTTTGGTTTTATTTTGGTTTTAATATGTATATAAGTTATAAATAATAATTTCAAAATTATAAAAATATAAAATTGTAAAAATAATGAAGAATGAATATAATAAATATTTTATTCATGTATCATGTACAATGAGGGTCCAAAACCTAACTTTCACACCTTAACTCCAAAAATTATTAAACCACCTCCATTAAATAGCTTATAAAAAATTATATACAATTAGATTGATTTCAATATATTTTGAGCTTTTATTTGGGAGATATGGGTCTGTGAAGTTGGGATTTTGGCTTTTTATTTTGTGTATAAAAAGTACAGTGTGTATTATTTTTGCGCAAACTAAATTTTGTATTTTTATTTACATTATTATCTACAATTCTATGTTCAAAGTTTCTTTATTTGATGAATAAATAATAAGGAATAAAATATGTGTCAAAATGCTTTATTGGATGAATAAAAGAATTGAGGTTTTATTGTATTTTTGGCCCTTATCTCCCCCCTACGTTATTCCTTATCTACCAATTCAATTCATGACTTGGTCTTGGGGTTTAGGGTCATAAAATATATTTGATATCTTATTCCTTTTCTTTTCTTCTCTTTATTCTATAATTTTGGCTTTAAAAATAATATTATTTACACAATAAATGTAATAATTGATGAATGCTATTTTGTACAAATTGATGATATTTACATGCATTAGCTAGGGTTTTTAAGGCCAAAATGATAGAATAAAGATGATGAAATGGAGATTCATCAGTACTATGCCCTCTAATTTCTCTTCTTTTCTCTGAATTATTCGGCCTCCTTTGCTCACTTCCACTGTCCCCTGACCATGCCTTGAGCTCTGCCAACTGCCAATCACCCTTGCCAACATTGCCGTCCATCTTCTCCCCTTCTCCAGAGCCCCAACCACCTCTCCCCATTTCACCCCCGACCTGCCAGAGATGAACCTCAGGTCCCCTGCTCCTTCCACCTCCGATGGACCTTCACTCACCTCACTTCACTCATGCAAACACAAAGCACGCTTCAGCTATCATTTAACCCCTTCAGGTCTTTAATGGATGGAGTCCACACCCTCATTTCGATCTCGTGCTCTAACTCTGACGACCAGGCTCCACCTTATTTCTATAGATGATGATGGAGCTCTGCCTTGTCTCTAGCACCTCCGCCAACCCTCCAGCAAGCTTCGTAGACCATCAGGTTTTCCCTCGGAGCACAGAGGAGACACATAGTGGTCGTTGGAGCGCAGCCTCCTCCGACGACCCGCGACGGAGCATGAAGTACATCTATTGTCCGATCGATTCGATTAGATAACCCCTGTGATGCCATGTGGCCTGACCGAGTCTCTCGCCGAACCTCCAGGCTCGAGTCTACCAAGCCTCGAACCGAGCGACCTCAACACGCCATGTGGCCCAAAACTATGACGCCTCCCGAGCCTGGCTCCTCACGTGCCCTGTACGTGAGGTACTGGGTAAATTGCATGAAGGACCCTGAAGGTTTCTGAAATTACATTTTAGACCCCAGGCACGTGCCTCACGTGCACGTCTGGGTATTTTTTGGGAAAGACCTCACAACTTATGGAAATTGCATAAATGCCCATACACGTAATGAAAAATTTACGAAGGGCCCCCATCAGATTTCAAAATTACAAATAGGTCCCTCCAAGGACCTATTTGTAATTATTTATCTATTATTTCTCGTATTTTATTGCATTTATGCCTCCGCATTGTTTCTTTCATAACTTAAGCATCGTAGATAAAAATTACATGATTATAGTATCATTTTGTTGCTTATTTAATTCTTTATCTAATGTCATAATTAGTTTTCTGATTTGGCACTAATTTAAAGGTGATGAATTTTTAATGTTAAATAATGTCCCTTGCTCTATATGCCTTTTCCAATAATAGAAGTTTGCACGCAATTTTATGCTCATTTTGTCTATGAAATTAAACCATAAATTGATGCTCAATTATTTGATCTTTTTATGGCATATTTGTATATTATCTTCTGTATGATCATTTATTACATATCATCCACCATGCATCTCATATTTAATTGCATCTTAAAATCAAACAAAAATGCACACATCATTTTATCTGCATTTTATTGTGTATGAAGACCTAAAATAACTTGGAAATAATCACACATTAAATTAATTGACAAATTTGATAAATACAATTAAAGAGGCTCGTGTCCCTATGTTCGACCTTGGTACACTTACTAAGTATAAATAATGTCCACATATTCGAAGGTGTGGTCTCTTTGCATGACCAGAATCCACCTCATGTACTACGACTATTCCTTACCCTTAAAGAGGCAGATTACGCATTCATCAAGGGCTCGTGCGAGGGTGGTCGGAGATGGAGCCATTCCTCAGATCTTGGATGATATGAGAGGGTTTAGACAATGGGATAGATGTAGAAAGTGTTGTGGGTAGTCAGAGATTAGCGAGAGTAATAGGGATGCTCCGATCTTGTAGATCGGAGCTTGGATGTAGATGATCAGATCTGGCTAAGTACATGAAATAAAACACAAAACAACAGAGAAGAAATTGAAGGAACAAAATCTATGATTACCTAAGGAGTTAAATGGAGGAGATATCAACCTCGATATACTACTACATCGGAGAGGCGAAACACGAAGGCAGGATCAACCCATCATCGGAGCTAGATGGTATATATTTATATAAGTAACTCCAATGGTTTTTTGATATTTGAATGGCGAGTAAATCAAGGCTAGATCATAGGATCGAGTGGGCTGGTGATGATGACAAGTGAATGGGTGAAATTATTGGAGAGAAAGCGGGAGCTGTTAGTGACTGCATTACGAGGGAAAAATAGGAGAAGAAGCGATGGTGTGCAAGTTGAGCGGGAGAATGGCGTAGGATGAGCAGTTGAGCTGGGTCAACAAACCCGGGTTGATCAATAGGAACGTGGAGAGGAAAACACCAAAATAAGGTAGACGACAAAAAAGCAATAGAAAGTTAAATAATTGGATTAAAAAACAAAAATGGAATTAAATAATTAAATAATGTATATAAAAATGTTAAGGATAAAATAAAGTTAATTTAGGTGTTTTTTATTTAATTAAATATGATATTTACAAGGGTTAAAATAAATTTATTTATATGTATGTATACCTATATATATATAAGATTTTGATTTTTAATTAATTATTTATACAAATATATACGTAATTTAATATTTTATTAATTTATAGTATTTTACAAGGATTTTAATGAAATTTTTATTTGATTTTTAGGGATTAATTTATTAGGTTAAATAAATAGGTATATGTATAGTATATACATAGTGATACCTATACAATATATACATGATTTGATTTTTGTTGATTTTTATATAAGTAATATCCAATATACACAATTAATTAAAAATACATTTTTTTACAAATATGTACAAGAAAATAAATAATCAAATAGTTTACACAGTATACATAGGTATTATAGACAATAGTACACCAAATAGCCACATTTCTCACCTTAACTCTGATTTATATGAAACTGCAACTATTTTAAAGATTATTTAATTCAGAGTATAATGAAAGTGAGTTTGATGAATTATAGTTTTTGTGGAGAAGATATTGATCTTACAAGTTGAGCTTTGTGGCTTTTTGAGACTATTGTTATTTATACAGTATACACAGATTTTATTGCAATTATTTTTATTATTTATAAAAAATTTATATGCACAATTTTCAAGTTCATTTTTATTTGAAAAGAATTTGGTGATGAATAAATTAAAAAAAGAATGTGTATTATATACAATAGTGTACAGATGATGAATGTATACACACACACACGTGACAAATGATTTTATGTAATTTTGGTATTTTGGGCCTTATCTCTCCCTACTTTATTCATTATCGATCAGGTCAAGTCTTGACCTTCTCTCGAGGTCAGAGTAAGCATGTATCTATTACATATATACAGTCTTTATTTTCCTTTATTTCTTTCATTATTTATTTTAGATTAAAATAGTGATAAATATATAATATTCACATAATAGTTAGGGTTAGTAAAAGTATGGATTTATTGGTATTTACAGGTATTTTATAATAGATTTTGAGCTAAAATAAATGAATAAAGTTGAAATGCATATCCATCAACCATATAAGACATTAATATATATATATATATATACATATGTTAAATATCTTGATTATGGAAATAAATTAATAATCAAGTAAAATAGGTCGGATTTAATCCTAAATTGAAATTAAAGTATGCTAATGTATTCGGTGAGGTCCATTGAGGATGAGCTTGAGCATCTTACGTACACCTTCAGATATGAGTTTTGGCTCTTAGCACCAACGATTGAGTTTCCTGATGTAGTTTCGATTTATTCCATGACGTCCAACTTTCTATGTCATGGGAGTAGCTTGGAGTAGCATCCTAAGGGAGGGTCATGCACTATTAGGGCCTCTAGTAGAAGCTTAGATGACTGCGATCTCAATAGGTCGTTGATCATGGAACATGCTACTTGGCGCAACAGTGTGTCCTTTTTGCCAAGTGTCAGACTCGATTTACAGATGTGTAGTGTCAAGTTGTTATGGATGGTTGGTTGTTTGTGCTTTACTTCTTTCACTTAGTGTTGACACATGTGTAATGTCTAGTGTAGGCCATATTGGTCATTATTCCGTGTGGAAGCATTACGTAAGGAGTTTTGGGTGTTGTGGTTTATCTGAAGGAGAAGGTTTGGGACAAGACTAGACTTCTAGCGGTCGGTTAAAGACAAGTGATGAGGGTTGGCACACTGTAAAGTGTGGGGTTTGACTTGGCACAAGCTAGAGTGGGGGGTTTGACTAGGCACATGGTAAGTGTGGGGATTGGTTTAGCACATGGTATAGTGTGAAATTACACAATTGAATCAAAGGTACCTAGTGGACATGTTACGAAGTTAGTTAGGGTGTTGTACTTCATTGCATGCCTATGGAGCCACCCCAACCCTAAGGATGCATGGCCTTAGAGTCATGGTGTGAGGTTCCACGTGAGAGACCACATGCCATCGACGATGCTGGTATCATAAGGATATGGACCACGGATCTAGGTTATCCGATCAGTTTTAGTGTGGTTTTGGTTTTACACAGTTACAAGCTTTTGTATACTTTCTGGCTTCTAGTTGTTTTAGCACTATACTAGGCAACTACGATCATCACATATCAACTTTCATGAATCTGGTAGGTCCTCATGAGCAACCATATCGGTAAGCGGCTTGTTGGCTTGGTTCTTGTTCTGCTATTGTTGTTTAGTTACTTTTCAGTATGTACACATTTTGTAGTTCTTTCTATTATCTAGCTTTTTGATATACACTATTAACATATATGTATGGATATTCAGGTGCACATGTTTGAATAATGCATCTGTAAATGTTAATGAAAAAAGTTTACATCATTTTATACTATCTTTTATGCTATGCTTTCTATCTTAAATTAAGTGCTTTGAAAGTGGATTACATTATGTGTATTGGAATGGTGAGTGTCAGGTGCGTCATAGGCTTAGCCCTTAACTCATGTTCACAGGCGTAGGTGAGACAAAAGCGCCATGCTCACGGGTTTGGTCTAGAGGAGACGACGTGCGGTAGAGGAAGAGCATGTCATGGTGGTGCGCATCTCTTAGGGATCTCGAGGCAGAGCGCCGCCCGTGACTTGTGCTCACGGGTGTGGCATGAAGGAACATCGTACGATGGAGACGGAGCTCCTTAGGGTGGCGCATAACACTTACAGATCTCGAGGTGATGTGTGGTAGAGTCAGAGTGTGTCATAGTTGTGAAGGACGGAGGCAGAGCATGGTCACATCCTCAAGATGGAGGCCTCATGGAGGCGGAGGACGGTGTGTGGGAGGCAACTGTGGATGGTCAATGCCTTTTTTGTTTTATATAGTTGTCAGTATTTTTTTCATATTATTTTTACGAATCTCATATCATTTTTTATCATCTCAGATTGTTTTTACATATATTCATTTGTTTTATCATTTACTAACAATCTAGTTTTTTGTTACACAATCCTATATAAATATTACAAAGCTGGCAAACATTTTTACAAAGGTAGCATGAATATGACAAATATCAACTTTTTTAACATTTTATCTCTTTTCACTTAAAAATTTATAAAATATTAATTGTCTATTTATTTTGCAAAACTCCGTACGAATATTACTAAGCGAGCACAGACTTTTACAAAGATTCATACAATTGTACAAAAGGAAGATGCTCGTTTACTAAAAATCACTGGATGGGAATGTAGAAAAAATATATTTTAGCAAATTTGCAATATACCCAATTCATTTTATAAAGTAAAAATATAATTTTACAAAATCAACATACTCATTCGCTGATAACTATTACCTGAGAATGTGAAAAAATAATGTATAGTTGAATCTACAAAAATGAATCTGAATTCTACAAAAACTCATTGGATTTATGAAAATATGGTATTAACGAAATCAAATTTCAAATTCATTGAGAATGAAATTGGAATTAATTAATAAATGTATGAACAAAAATGCCAAACCCAAACAAGCCTAAAATGTCAAATCAAAGCTATTACATGAAATTCAAATTTAATGTATGGGGATGACGAAACAACCCTTTTTGATAATTTTTTACAAGCACTCGTTGGATCGAGATCCCACGGATGTCATTGATGTCTCACCATGAAAACGAAGACCCCCAATCAAATTTGAAGGGGTCCCTCTATATAGTGTGTTTATTGTGTGTTATTTACTTGTCTATTTGTGATTGTGGAGTGAAGTAAATACAAGGGCCGAAAATTGAAAAAAATCATATCTTCTTAGACCATGCTCCTTGAATTCGACCCTAGGGTTTGCCCTTGTTAAAAAGAAACATTACCTATTTCCATATCTTCATTTGTTTTAATTAGATATTTTTCTTATACTACACGACAGGTTAATTCCTTGAAATTAACACACAAGGAAATCCCTCATCAATGATCTTTCATGAACACACTCATGAAACATGATAATGGTGTATGGCCTTTAAGAGAACGAACCTTCAAGATTGTTTAACATTTTGTTATTGCTATCATATAATTCTACATGAATATCTAAAGCCCAAAATATAGTTTACTTTATTCTTGTGGGGATCAAACTAGTTAATGCATCTTGATCTTCAAACTGAAGGCCACTTTACTGAAAGCGAAGTGATAGTTGAATGATGTTTCTCTTTTGACTTCGAATTTTTCAAATATTGAATACACAAGAGATTTTGGTAATTAAGGGTTGTTAGCACCAATTAGGATGTTCATTTCGTAATCGAGATTCTCTATTTGAAGCATGGTTGAGTTGTTTTAGGGGGATGAGTCTGGATGGAGGGCCGCTACGTATGTATGCACTCTCACGGTCCCGGATTGGGCTCAAAAGAGCCAACTTAGATCTAAATGTTGATAACTTTGCTAGGGTTCCCTTTGTACATTTTCAAAGAAATTAATCTATAAGATTTGTTTTGAAATATGGACATTTGAATTCCAATGAAACATTTACAAATCCTAACGATTCTTTAGAATCCAACGTGTGTCGCCTAAGTATGACGGTTACGGACACGCTCTTCGACCATTCTTTCCTCAACGGCTATTTATCTTACCTTGCTCAACCGGAATGACTATGTGTTCTACACTTTAATTCTCATCCATCCAACAACAACACTTTATACTCTCGACCGCGAGTTCGCAAAGGTACTACTTTCGAAGAAGATCAATATTGAAGTGTGCCGATTAGCGACCCTACGTGCTAGTAAAGTAGAGGCAAAATCTTCTCTAAAATGTCCGCATTGTTTCTGTTATTAATAGCGATGATTTATTCCAATAAATAGCAGATAATCAGGATAAAATTTAACCGTACGTGCAAACGATCCAATTAGATATCACATGGTATCCCATAAATATGTATATAAGGGGAGAAATCACGACGAAGATAAAAGAAAGATATACAACAAACAATCATATATGAATGAGTTCATCGAAGAATAACATGCAATACAATCTCACGATAGGTCGGATAGCAATGTACAGAAAAAAAAACACAAACACTGGCTTCGAGGTAGAAATGGACATCACAGAGTCAAGCGGTCGCCACAGCTGGCCATGATTTCAAGAGCATGCTGCAAATGGAAATATCAGAAACCAAGGGAGAAGCAGCACAGAAGAGAAGCTCAAAACCATGGCCAATATTGCAGAGCATTGATGTTCATCGGACTGGAGTTTGTCATGACTGCATACTTCCCCGACCCGTCACACCAATACATGCACGTCCGATTCATAGAATAAATAATAAGTAAAAATAAAAATATATTAATATTCTCGCAAGGGCGAGCCCCTCGTGCCATATCTTAGCAGCAGCTTGAAGCAAGCAGCGACAGGGGGGGCAAAGGCAATTGAAAGCGGTCAAACGCATACTTAAAGCGAGCAGTTGAGAACGTAAGGATGATTAAGGGAGCTGCGAGAACTGCAAAGACACGAGAAAAGAAGCAGACGTATTAAATGGAGCAACGTGGTAAGCACAGGCCATTAATGGAGACCAACCCATGATCGCTTTGTCAGAGTTAAATGTCCACTGCTCACAGCCAATCCGCATATAAGTAACAATTCCACCGGAAGCAATTCCATTTGTGCAATGGGGATCGAGATTCTCCGATCCAGCTGATGTGCGGTTCCTCCAAAACAAGGAGGCCCTTTCAATTCTCTCTGCTGCACGGAGATAGACTTGATCCCATCGTTTGAAATCGAAGGGAACAGGACGAGGAACAGTGCATATTCCCATGCCCGTCACCTTCACTGCCCTTCCTTGTTCCATAAACTTACCCTTGGGGGGCAGATACGAATATTGCACCCATCATTTTCTCATTTATGTTTATCATGCGGTTCTCTCGTCTTAGTTTTCCCATTTTTTTATTTTTTTTTAAATGAGTCAGTGAAAATTCATCACTATAACCATATATTATGCATTTAAGTTTCATGCGAAACGTAGACTCTGCAACCTCCATTTAGACAGTCATTTTTTTAGCAGTCGCAGGATAATTGAAATCACCCGACCTGGATGAAGGCTGTAAGAATCTTTGTTTCACGCGAAATTTAAATAAAAATCTATGGAAGCATTTTCCCAAAAAAATAAAAAAAATAGAAAAATAGGGTAGGGGAGCCAAGTTAGCTCCCCTCAGGCCCCCATTTCCCCTTCCATGTATGCATAACACTTGGGGGTTTTTTATTACTTGTATTTTTTTAACTTCTGCAATATTAGCTATGTTCTTTCCTTTTATAGTAGGATATTTACACCCATAACCCTGAGTAACTTCGTAATTACCCCAGGAACCCTCGATAGTCACGAATTACATCCAGAACCCTGAATAATGCTTAACCTTTACATAGCATAACCCTTTGTCAAGTTCTGTCTTAATTCTCCTTTAAGTCTGACAAAAAAAGCATATGTTGACCATTTTACCCTTAGAAATACATTATATTTATAATGTGATGACATTATGTACACCTTCCACCCCACCCCGGCAAGGCCCAAGTCCCCGCGCGCCTTCGAAGATCCAGGTCCTCCCCGTGCCTCTGTTGCTTGCTCTGCCGCAAGCTCCACCTCCGTCACCCCCACACCCCCATGCCCCTCCGTAAGACCGCAAGCTCCATCCTCCCGCCTCCACCACTTGCTCGGCCAAAGCTCCAGAACCACCCCCCTACCCCCGTCCTGTAAGCTCGAAACTCGTGCCTCCGTCCCCTCTTGCTCCAGGCCCCCTCCACACCCGCCTGCTCCAACTACTGCGCCTCCGTCCTCCCCCCAAGCTCCTGCCCCCGCGTCATCGCCCGCATGCTCCAGGCCCTCCCCGCCTCAAATCCGTGCCTCCGCAAGCACCCAAACCCAACCCACCCCCTGCGCCTCCGTCCCCCAACCTCCTGCCCCGACCAACCCCCCCCCCCCCCCCCACCCGACTGCACTTCCGTCCCCCCAAGCTCCTGCACCGAGTCGTCGGCCGCACTCGTCTCCCCCAAGCTCCTGCACCGAGTCGTCGGCTGCACGCTCTGGGCCCTCCCCACCCCAAACTCGTGCCTCCGCCAGCGACTGCACCTCCGTCCCCCCAAGCTCCTGTCGCACGCCTCCTGCCCCGTCGGTCGCACGCTCCTTGCCTCCTCGCGCCTCCGCCCCCTGCAAGTTCCACCCCCCTCCCGTGCATCTTGTGCTTCAGCATCGAACCCATCTCCTCCTCTATTTTCTTTTTTTTGGGACTAATCTCAGCCGTTAGATCATGGAGTGGTTAGATTAACTCAGCCATCTGGTTGAGTTAATGTTCTAAACTAACAGAGGGTTATGGGTGTAAAACAGAGCATTTATTAAGGGTTCTGGACGTAATTCGTGATTATCGAGGGTTCCTGGGGTAATTAGGAAGTTACTCAGGGTTATGCGTGTAAATATCCCCTTATAATATCAGTTGTGTCCCTGATTTCTTACAAAATTAACATCTCTACTCTTTTGTAATATCAGTTATGCCTCCACTTCACTGTAACGAAAACGCAGAACTGTAAATTTTTTTAAGAAGTCGATGGACGCAACTGATATTACAAAAAAAGGTGGGGCATAACTGATATTGCAGAAGTTAAGAAGGGCACACATGATAAAAACTCTAAAACTAATTCAAAATAAACTGGTATGCACGGGATTTGGGGTGCACCGGATTTCAAAGAACCGTGATTCGAACCTTGCTAATTACCCTTACTAAAAATGATATATTCCTCAGCTTAGTTCTTATTTTTGAATGTCGGCCTTTTGGTGCGATGATCTAGACCTCGATTGGACCCTTTCAGAATCACTCAAATTTCTTTAGTTCTAATTTTGAGTCTGATTTTTTGGTTTAAGAAGGATCACAAGCTAAGGTAAATGATCAACTTTTTTAAAACAAGTTTTGAGTCTATGTTACCAAAAGGTTTAGGAAGGATATCTTTTAAATATAACTTTGAAACCCTTTCCATGGCAGGGCCCGTTTATATTAGCTAAGCCCATTTCCTCCAAACGTTCAAACCCATGCACTTTTTGATTCGAGAAGGCCCATTCACACTTGATAATAGGAGAAGCACAATAACTGAAGGCCCAATTGCACGCGTCTGACAGTATATATCGTACATTTTCTATAATTTTTTTAAGTAGTAAGTCCAGTAATTTCGGAGGTCCGAAGCATCCACCTTGCAATTCGAACTCAGGTCCTTCAAAGTATAGGTACACTGCACTACCATCAGACTACTTATTGGGTTACATTTTCTATAATTTGCACGTCCAGTAGCCCATAAGACAGATTGTGCTTAGGGATTGGATACAATCTGAATATGGAGATTTTATATCCATATTTGCTTTATCTAATATTGAATACAAATAAACATAAGAATAAAAATTTATTACTCATATGATATAGTAAATATTGATTGTGAATATTGATTGAATCATTATGAAGTATGAGGTGGTTTTTAATCGAAGATCTTATTAGTTATTTATTTGTTCAAAAGCAACAAAAACCAAATCCAAAACCAATCATGAAGAGTTTCATTCCAGTAGATGCACTCTTTGCTTCCAATACGAACACTTCTAAATGGTTTCCTCAAACATTGAGGAAAAAACACAAACATGGAGAGACTATGTAATGTTATACGAGAAGCATAATCCTTTGGAAGAGACTAGAAGCATAGATTGTTCTAAATCAATAAAATCCTCATTGAAACTTAGGTTGCACCTTGGTAAAAATGTATCTAACTTGAGAAACATATCTAACGTTTGGGTAGAAAAATAATATTGTTGAACACAAACACTACAATAAAATGAGAAGCGGATCCTTTGCAGTAATGCGGAGGTCTGCTGTAGAACCACGGCCAGCACGAGCCGCTCGATCTTGATCGAACGGTTCACACGAAATCTCACGGTATGGACCCACAAAAGGTGGGATCTCGTGTGAACCGCTTGATCAAGATCGAGCGGCTCGTGTTGGTCGTGGTTCTACATCAGACCTCTGCGTTACTGCAAAGGATCCGCTCGCGCAAACAACAGAGTCTGTTGTAACATCCGGATGTGCACCACATGTTAGGAACTGAAACCCCTCACCGACTCCTCCCTCCTCCCGTTTAGCCCTGGTCGATCCTCCTCCCTCGACGCAAACCGAGCTTGCGCGCACCCTCACCCCCTCTCCCGACGCCGCCTTCTTCCCCCAATGCGATCATCAAACCATGATGCCTCCTTCCTCCCCCAACGAGTCCCCACTCCTCCTCGATGTGAGCCTCCTCCGTCGTGCAATTAACCTCCCTCCATCGTGCAGTCTCCCTCGGTTGTGCATCCCTACACCGTCATTATACCACTTCTGAGCACGATAGTCAGACCAGCTTGCCGTTGATTGCTGTTGCCATGGCCATGACCACGCTCAGGTTTGCGTCCTTCCTCCTCCTCGTCCTCTGCCTCACAACCTCCCACCTCTCCTACACCAACACAGAGAAAGCCTCTCTCCTCTCCACCATCTCCCCCGCGTCACGAGCTATCCTCTCCTCTTGGGGAGCCACCTCCACTGCCATTACCCATCATGCTCAAATCACTGAATCTATCGAGCAACAACTTCCAGTGTTTTATACAAGCCAAATCACGTCACTACAATACAATCAACTGACCAATCTGCCAGCAGCAATTTATCTCAGAAACAACAACCTGGAAGGTGCCATACCACCAGAGATTGGACCATTAGTGATGCTCCAGGTACTTGACCTTAGTAAGAACAACCTTTCTGGCAGAATCCATGTACATATAAGTAAATTGGCCAATCTTCAGAAGTTGGTTCTATCTGAGAATCAGCTCTCCAGCAGCATTCCTCGAGAATTGCTACGTCCCTGCAGCTCCATGTCTTCATTCAGTATCTCCTATAACAATTTGTTGGGACTCATTCCAATGGGAGGTCAGTTTGATAGTTTTGCCAGTACCAGTTTTGAAGGGAACCCAAGGCCTTTGTGGAATGACTGTCATGCGACCCTGCAAGAATGAGTCTATCATGAAGCAACTTCCCCAAGACAAGCACATTAAGAAAGACTTCATCAACAGTTTTTTTTTTGTTGGAATAGGCTTTGGGGAAGTTACGACTTTTCATTCTAGTCTATTCGTTTTATATCGTCTGGGTGAAAGGACACGCTGCTTGAATTTGATATGCTGTATCCAATATATTGGCGTTATCAGATGTACCTCTTTTGGCTATACTTTTTTTTAGTATCAGAACATCAAATTCTCACTCAAATAACCGTGCAGATGGATCTACTTACATCGCACGTAATAAATCTGTCGGGGGTAAACAAAACAGGATATGGGTGATTTTATGTGTAAAACATGAACCCAGATACAATATTAATATGCACAGTGAATATATATATATATATATATATATATAGGAGATATTTCCAATGAGGTGCACCTTTCCTGGGTGCATGGAAAGCCCGTCATCCTAACCATCCGTAGTCAATCTGATAGTTATCATTAATGGCTCGTTATCGATATTTTTTAAATGTCGAAAAACCCATTATGGTCATTTTGGTATATTCTATATTTAGAATGCAACAAAATATCTCCTTAATTATCTCACATCTCTCTCTCTCCTGTCTCTCTCTCTCGACGACGACTCTCTCTCTCTCCTATCTCTCTCTCGACGACGGCATGTGGGAGGAGGATGCTCCGACGTCCTCCATCGTCTCCCCAACAGATCATGTTCACCTACGTCGCGAAGATCATCGATGACGGCATGTGGGAGGAGGCTGGTCGATTCCACAGGTTCAAACGTCGGAGATCATGCTGGTGGATGTGAAGGTAAGTGGGGAGGGGAGGAGAAGGTTGAAGGAGTGCGTGAAGGGAGGTGTGTGGGAGGAGGAGGACGTGCATGGAGGAGGTGGGTCGTGGAGGAGAAGGGCGGAGGAGGTGCGGGTAGAGAGGATGCTGGAGATGGAGGGCGTGTCCAGGTTTTTACAATATAATGACCTATTTTGCAATCTCGAGTTTTTTTTACAATCCCAGATCGTATTTTACAATAGCATATCATCTTTTTACAAATTGCAGACTATTTTTTTACATTTATAAGCGTGGAGGAGGTGGATCATTCAATTTTTGAGTCTCACCAATATTGTGGTCTCACCAATATTGTGGAGGAGGAGAAACTTCAAATGAGGTTGGGTCTCACCAATATTGTGGTGAGCCCTCCATCTCGTCCTTCAATTTTTGATAGTACGGCTGCAATTAATAACTGATTAACAACATTTTTTAAACTCGTGAAAATCTATTTTAGTCTTTTGTCACATTCTAAATATAGAATGTGAAAACCCACATTTATCTCCATAAATTACCTTCCATATTTTCAAAACCTAATTCAATTACGTGCAAGCAAGAAAGACGGCGACGACACGAGGAGCAGGTTCGGACGGCTGCGTGGGAGGTGTGCGGCGGTGATGATGCATAGTCACGCGTAGAGGAGAACACATATGAGGGAGTGAACGGTCGTGTATGGAGGAGGAGCGGAGGAAGGAGGGCACGATCATGCGAGGAGGAGGCGTAGGAGGGAGGGAACGGTGCTCCCCCTCTCACGATTTGTCAACGACTGTGCACATACTCTCTCTCTCTCTCAATTTGTTAATGACGGTGTGCGTCCTCCTCGCTCTCTCTCTCTCTCTCTATCTCTATCTCTCTGATTTATCGACGGCGGTCGTGCGTGGAAGAGGGAATGACATGGAAGAAGGTAACGAAGGGAGGAGGAGAAGGGAGCATGACTGCGAAGAGGGAGGCATATCGCTCTGTGAACGCTACGCGAACACTGTTTTTTTTTATTATCACTTTTTTTACAAATCACAGAATGGCTTTTACATATGTCGAATTATTTTTTACATTCTCGTAGTATTTTTTACATTTTATCAAATTCTAACAATCTACTTTTATTTTGCAGAGTTCCATACAAATATTACCAAGCGGATGCGCATTTTATAAAGAAATACGTAATAATTACTAAATATCTTGAAACAATTACAAAGATCCAATGTTGACACACAAATATATAAAGCATGAAATTTACAAAGCAGTTCGAGGAAACTGCAACTGCATATGATCTTTTACAAATGGCAATATAAAATTTACAAATTAAAATAATAATTTCACAAAAAATTATTCAATAAGAATGCTAAAATATATTATTTGAATTTTACAAAATTAAAATCTAAATGTCACATAATCTCATTCGTATTTACAAAATACATGCATTAAGTTGCATTCTGTTGAGAACATTTTTTGGAAATCAGCGAATAGAGGAACTAATGAAAAATACTAATAAAACGAGCCTAAAATGGCACCAACGTCATTAAATGAACATCCAATTAAACTCGAAACAAAAGGACGGAAATACCCTTTTTGACATCATACCATTGGATCATGATCTAATGGATCTCGTTGACGGCTCTCCACAAAATTGGTGAGACCCAACCCATTTGAAAGGAACCCTATATATATATATATAATTCCCAATCTTATTCATACGAAGAAGCTCAAAAAGAGAAAACAAATATCGATAGAACTACACTACAAGGACAACTTGTAGAGTTGGATATTTACAAGATTTAAATTCTAAGTTTTTCAAATATTCACTTTGATATATATATATATATAAACACACTGGGTGGGGCAGCCAACTAGCTACACCCGGGTATTTTTCTCATTGATTTTTGATTTTTTTTGAAGGAAACCTATGGAGATTTACTTAGTTTATTAAGTGGAATATGTATTTTAAATTTCATGCAAAACAAACGTTCCTAACATGCCCATCTAGATAGGGTCAATTTCAATAATTCTGAGACCGTTAAAACATGATAGTCTTGATGGAGATGATAGAAGTGTTGAATTTAGTTGAAATTGGTATGATATCATGGTGATATATGGTGATTTAAATCCCCCTAGATTTCATTTCAAATGCACAAAAAATCAATGAAAAAAATGGTCGGGTGCAGCTAGTTAGCTACACCCCCAAGTGCAGCTTCCCCAGCCCCTATATATATTGTATGTATGTATATGTATGTATGTATGTATGTATGTATGTATGTTTGTATGTATATGTTAATGCTGTTATGTATGTGCCTTCCCCATTTCAGTGATGTTATTATTTGATTGAAGTGATATCCGCATGCTATTTTAATTGTTATGTGATATTTGAATGATGGAAAATTGATTCAAGGATTGTGAAGATAAAAGATGCAACTTACAAAGGTTATCTCAAATATGCAATAGAGATCGAAATCCTTCAAACACTCACTCTATTATACACAAATTCTCGTATTCCTACAAAAAAAACTCCTTATGCGCATACAAAAGATGGAACATATAAATGTTCTCTTAGATATGCAATAGTAACCAAAATCTTACTAAAACACACTCTATTATACAAAAATCCTCGTATTCCTACAAAAGACTATGTGTGTGCATACATAAGATGAAACATACAAATGTTCTCTTAGATATGCAATAATAAGCGCAATACTACTCAAACGCACTACTATTATACAAATATCCTCACTTTCCTACAAAAAAACTACTTGTGCACACACATAAGATAGAACATACAAAGGTTCTCTCAGACATGCAACAGTAAGAGAAATCCCTACTAGAACACACTCCTCTTTACAAAAATCCTTGTATTCCTATAAAAAAATGGTCGTGTGCATACTTAAGATGGAACACACAAAGGTTCTCTAAAATATGCAACATGGAATGAAATCCTACAAAAACTCACTTTATTATACAAAAATGCTCGTATTCCTATAAAAAGCTACTCTTATGCATACATAAGATTTAACATACAAAGTCGTCTTAGATATGCACCAATAAGCGATATCCTACAAAAACTCACTCTATTATACAAAAATTCTCATATTCTGTGCATACATAAGATGAAACATACAAAGAGATTCACTCAAATAACAGATAACAAAATCCTACAAAAATCTCTTTATTCTACAAAAGTCCTCGCATTGCTACAAAAAGATACTTGTGCGCATACATATAATAGAACATACAAAAGTTCTCTCAGATATGCAATAGTGAGCGAAATCCTAATAGAAAGTACTATATTATATAAAAAGTTTTATTTTCCTACAAAATGCTACTTGTGCGCATACATAAGAAGACACATACAAAAGTTCTCTCAGATATGCAACAGTGAGCGAAATCCTACTAGAACGCACTCTATCAGACAAAAAATTTCATTTTCTTACAAAACTCACATCATGTATAAAACATCTCTCAAATATGCAATGGAGAATGAAATCCTACCATAAGTCAATCTATTATACTGAAACTTAGTATTCCTAAAACGGATTTTATCACGTATGCCCCTTTGAGATATCGCAATATCAGTTATGCCCCTATCTTTTTGGTAATATCAGTTGTGCCCCTCACTTCTTTCCCCGTCATCACTTGTGCCCTTCCGTCAGATTGACCGTAAAAAAATTAAAATAACCATGGTTTATTCAAACCATGGTGTGGTTAAGAAGGGTATTATGGTCAAAACCTCAGCAACTCGCACACGGACTCCGGTATCTCATCGGAAAGCATGTTGTCCGCCACATTGAACTGCTCCACCTTTTGCAGTTCACCAATCGACTCCGACAACGGTCCCATGAGCTTGTTGAAGACAACATCGAGCACAGTGAGCTCCGTCAACCTCCCGAGCTCCTCGGGGAAACACGACCGCAGGCGGTTGTTCAAGAGTATGATCTCCACGAGAGTCTCAAACATGTTAACGATCCCAGCATGAAGGCATCAGCCGAAGCGGTTGTTAGCGAGGATGAGGACGGAAATCGGAGAATTGCCGATGTGTTCGGGGATCTCGAAGGAGAAGCGGTTGTTGTTGATGAAGATGGCGTCGAGTCGGAGGTCGAAGATCTTCTTGGGGATTTTGCCTTCGAACTCGTTGAAGCGGAGGTCGAGGAAGCGGAGGGCGGGGAGCTGGAGGATGACGGAGGGGAACTTGCCAGCGAAGCGGTTGTTGCTGATGTCAAGCTCGAAGAGGAGGTGGAGTTTGCTAAGGCTGCGGGGAGGGTGCCGCAGAAGCGGTTGGAGTTGATGTGGAAGATGGCGAGGTCCTCGAGGAGGCCAAGCTCCTCGGGGAGGTAGCTGACGATGTCTTTGTTGTAGAGGTCGATGCTGGCGATGACCTAGAGGTGGGGGTCGGAGGGGGAAGGGGGAGCAATATACGCGATGGTAGCTGCAGACGTTGGCGCCTTCCCAGTTGGCGGTGACTTTTTGAGGGTCGGAGATGATGGTCCGCTTCCAGGATTGGAGGGCGATGTAGGCGGAGCGGAGGCTGGGGTTGGCGAATTGGAGGGAGGGGTCGAGGGTGATGTTCTCGTCGCGCTCGCAGAAGCTGTCGCGGTAGTAAAGGAGCTGGCGGTGGCGGATGTGAGCGGACTCGGCGGCGGTGAGGCCGATGGAGGTGAAGGTGGCGAAGGAGAGGCGGAGGAGGAGGAGGAGGAGAGGGAGGAGGAGCTTAGGCTTCCTCATGGTCATATCATTGGAGGAGGAAGGAGAAGTAATGTGGACAGGTAGAGCACAGCTCGAAGAGGGGGACACCACACCACAACAGTACCCCACCCGCCTCTGTTGCTTTGCTTTGAGGGAGGGGAGGGGGCGGCCCAGGAGACACGGGGCGACGCGGGGTGGCGCGGGGAGCACGAGGCAGGCCCTGGGGAGCACGGGGCGGCGCGGGGGAGGGGAGGGGGAGGCCCAGGATGATCGCGAGCTCGGGGAGGAGCTGGGGCAGGCTGGGGCGGAGAGGGAGGAGTAGGAGGTTGGAGGAGGAGGAAGAGGATGGGGGAAGAGGAGGAAGAAGAAGAAGATGAGGAAAATGGTGTCAAAATGACCACTGAACAATTTTTTTAAAAATAATTCCGCATATGTCCTCAAAGTTAACGTCCGTTTGCTAAGCAAGCATGGTCCGGCAGGAGAGGCAGAGTCTAGGGGTATGCGAAGGAGGATGGCCCGATAGAACTCCTCCCGTCTCGCTTGCTGGAATCCGATCCAGTCAGCTAGAACCCGGGCCGGGGGCGGGGCCGCTGTCAGGTGAGGTGGTCTCCGACCGTCAAAGGTAGTTGCGGGGGTGCCACGGGCAAGGATGAACAGGTCTTCGACTTATGGCTTTTTTTTGTTCGGCGGCTGGTAGGAGAAGAACCCGACCCGGTATTGGTAAAAAAAAGGGAGAGGAAGCAGAACCAAGTCAATACGGATCACCCCCCTTCTTCTTGCGCCAAAGATCTTTTCGCGGTAGGTAAGGTCCTCTCTTTAGGCTGTCCGGCTCCTATCCTTGGTATGCAACTATAGGAGACGCGGTAGACACCATTTGACTCACGACCACCTCCAATCCGTCAAAAGGTCCCCAAGCGGCCCAATTCGCGCAGTTTTCCTTGGGAGCGAGTTTTCGAGCGCTGATCTGATGTCTCACTCAAGAAAAAGCTGCTGTAGATGGACGGCAACTAACCTAAGCGGTACAACTGATAAAACGGCAAGAAGTGAGGGGCACAACTGATATTACCAAAAAGATAGGGGCATAACTTATATTGCGATATCTCGGAGGGGCACAAGTAATAAAATCCCTTCCTAAAAAGAGGTACATATGCGCATATATAACGTAGATATGAAAGTTCTCTCATATATACAACAAAGAAGGCACTCATATCCGAACTCACTCTATATATAAAAATGGTCTTTTCCTACAAAACCGTCCTTCTGAGAAATTCAAACATAGAGATAAATAAATGAAAATGCTTCAACTCATTAAGAGAATGCCCACCATTGTCCATAGTAAACATGAAATACACATGTTAAACTATAAAATAACATTTGACATTGTCCAAAGTTATGCAAATAAGATTCTGTTGAGATGATGTAAGTGACATTCACTTTACAACTTGAGAGCCAAACTCAACAAGTGAAAATCATCCGATCCTCTCACTGCAAAAAAGGCGGGATTGGTACGCACAACTTTGCGTCCACTAGGCGAGCACATGTGCTCCCTCGGCCCTGGGCGAGCACACGAAGAGCATATGTGCTCGTCCTTGGGGGTCGCCGGTTTGAATTCTGTGGAGCGGCTCGAATACCAATTTGGACGAGCACATGTGCTCACTCACATGTGCTTGCCCACTTGAAATTTTTTGCGCAGATAACTTTAGCTCCTGGGATATTTTGGGCGAGCACATGCCGACTGCTTGGCGAGCACGTAAGTGTGCTCGCCCAGGTCCGTAAACAGAACGTCGGGCGCCCCTTTCTTCCTCATTCTCACGCATCCCTCCCCCAAATCTCCCTCCAGCGACCTGCCAACCCTCCGCCCCGACACCGGCGTCTGTCGTTTTCGTGTTTCTAGTAGATATACATCTACCATTCAGTATAATCCTTCCTACTCTCTCTTTTTTTTAAGATTTCATTAGAAATTTGTATTGTTTCGATAGTTTAGGGTTTCAATTTCTTGATTTTTTTGTTGGATATAGTGTATTGTTTTGATAGTTTAAATTTTTTTTACATGTTTAGGATAACAGTGGATCACTATAATGTTGTTATTTTGATTGTGGTTGTCTCAATAATATGTATAATGTTATGCCCTGTAGGTGTTCGATAAAATGCCTCAACCAACATTATGTTTAGACTTTGTAAAGTATACATGATAAAATGTCCATTACAACATCTAGACTAGTTAATATTGTTAATTTTCTTAAAATGATTAAAATTACGATATAGGAATATATTGCAATGATGTTGTATATTTGTGCTTAATTAACATTGTGCATAACTTTTGATTAACATTAGGTATGACTCATGAATAACATTAGTTAGCCAACTTCAATAGTGTAGATATTAGATATGATGAACATCATTAATATTAATTGGATAATTTCATATCGTGTTGATATGGGATATGATATACACCAATGTTTCTTTTGTGATAATTTATTATCACATTAAATTCTAGTTAATGTGACCAAGTATATCACATTAACTTATATTTAGGTTGATTATAAGGCTAAAACGCTAACCACTAATGAGAATATTAAATCGCACAAAATCCTTCACACACAGTGCATCCCTCCACATTGGGTGGTGTGTGGCCCTGCACAACGGGAGGCGTGTGCAACACATTGGAGGATTTGATCACCTTTAACTGTGTTATATTTTTTTATTTTTTTACGGCACTATCGAACTCACTTTGGGATGTTTATCCCAGACCAATGGTCGTGGATTTTGATGTTTGCAGGATTGAAATTTTTTTTTGCAGGTGTCTATCAACTATTAGTGACCCAAGCACTGTATTAGGCACTAAATTAGGATCACACTTATCCCTATCCCCATCGTTAACCAACCAAATTTACGTAATTTCCCGGCTAATATAAATGAATAAATATTTTAAGATTATTTTATAGTCTCATTCGTAGCACGTACAAATGTATGACGTAAAGTGATCTTAAAGTATTACATTTATGTATTAGTTCGGAAATCCTGGACTAAGGGGGTCCGTAAGGATTCAAACTTATTAAAAGGTGATCGTTGTCACAAGCTCTTTATTTCTTACGGAAATTCGGTTCATATCCCCTTCCTCTTCGGTATACCAAATCAATCATACTTTACTATCGAAATAATCACTAATATGATTATTTTGAAAGTTAATTGCGATTGATTTATGAGGTATACGGGAGAGGTGCAGGGTTATGCTGCCGAATTTTTGTTAGAAATAAAGATGCTTGTGACAACGATCATCTTTTAGTAAGTTTGAATCCTTATGGACGAGCTCAAGTGATAACATAATTAATACACTTCTCTTCTCATCTTTATCTCAATAATGGGATACGTTTAGATATCCTCACATATTTTCCTAGATTTGATATTATAAATTATTTAATTCAGGTTGATCAACATGACAAATAGAGAGTGGATGTACAACCATGTAGTCAGGGACGGAGCTAGAACGTTTTTGAGGAGGGGGCACACGATTTTTAAAAAAAATATGATTATCAATTATAGTACAGTCATATTCACTATATAACAATAATTGTTGGGGACAAATTATATCTATAGTTTTAATGTATATTTTTCATCAATTTTGAACTTATTCATTATAAAAGAATAATCAATTTTGAACTTATTTTTTAATTAACTATATCTTTTTATTCAATTTTACATAAGTTCATATCATATATGTTCCACAATGTCGGGATTTTTTTGTGAATGATATTTATACTTTTTTAAAAAGTAAGTTATATTCAAGTATTTTATTTATTTTGAATTCAATATATAGATTTTGATTAATTATAATATAACTACACTTGTTCCGAATTTGTATCAAATCAAAAAAACAAAATACCTAATTCTATACTTTTTTATCAATAATAAGAAATAATAATATTTATGAACAAAAAATAAACCGATCAAGAATATATGTGCATTTGATCACTTTACTTGATAATAGGACCACTGAATAATATATTAGACTTGACAATAAATGATTTTTTTTTATTTTTATTTTTTTAGATTGTGAATTAAACCCCGTATATGTATAAGTGATAATGAGATAGGATGAAAGATAGATTCATTTTATAGTCCGTTTCTAAAAAAATGGATAACCAATTAGATTAGGGTAGGCATTTATTATAAGTTGATCGATTGAAGAAATTATCCAATATAGGTTGATTTGAGGTAAAATTTTATGTTAAAAGTATATTATCTACTGGTAAAAGCTCTTGAATATTTTCTAAAGAAATGAGGGGAGCATATACAAGTTTTATCCTAAAAAATCCAAAGAGGCATTATTTATGAAATTTATGATTATTTTTAGCTTAAACATATAGGGATATTTACACCCATAACCCTGAGTAATATGGTAATTACCCCAGGAACCCTCGATAAACACGATTACACCCATAACCCCGAATAACTGTTCCGTTTTACATGCATAACCTTCCGTTAGTTTAGCCTATTAACTCAACCAAATAGCTGAGTTAATCTAACCAATCATTGATCCGACGACTGAGGTTAATCAAAAAAAAAAGAAAAGGAGGTCGGCATCCAGGGGAAGGGGGCTCGACTTGGGCATGGGGGTGGGCTGCGTACAGGAGCTGGGCACGGGGGGCTCCTCGCGGGAGGGTGGTGAGGGTCGAGCAGGAGCACCAGGCGGCGACCGGGAGGAGGCTCTGCGAACGGGAGATGGGCACGGGGGCTCCTCGCGGGAGGGGGGTGAGGGTCGAGCAGGAGCACCAGGCGGCGACGGGGAGGGGGCTCTGCGAACGGGAGCTGGGCACGGGGGCTTCTCGCGGGAGGGGGTGGGGTCTTGCCAGGTCGGAGGCGAGGCGGTGCTTGGGTGCGGGGTTGCAGGCGATGGAGAGGGGGGGGAGGGGTGCGGGGGGACAGAGGCACGCAGGCAGGGGACAGGGGCACGGTGGGGGGGGAGCGGGGTTGCAGGCGATGGAGAGGGGAGGGAGGGGGTGCGGGGATGCACGAGCAGGGGGGGGGGGAGCGGGGTTGCAGGCGATGGAGAGGGGAGGGAGGGGGTGCGGGGATGCACGAGCAGGGGGGGGGAAGGGGGGGGAGGGGGGGTCTTGCCAGGTCGGAGGCGAGGCGGTGCTTGGGCGGCGAGGGCCCGACCTGGTGCTTGGGGCAGCGATGCACGAGCGGGGGGGGGGGGGGGGGGGGTCTTGCCAGGTCGGAGGCGAGGCGGTGCTTGGGTGGCAAGGGCCCGACCTGGTGCTTGGGGCGGGCGATGCACGAGCGGGGGGGGGGGGGGGGGGGGGGTCTTGCCAGGTCGGAGGCGAGGCGGTGCTTGGGCGGCAAGGGCCCGACCTGGTGCTTGGGGCGGCGATGCACGAGCGGGGGGGGGGGGGGTCTTGCCAGGTCGGAGGCGAGGCGGTGCTTGGGCGGCGAGGGCCCGACCTGGTGCTTGGGCTGCGATGCACGAGCGGGGGGGCTCTTGCCTGGTCGGAGGTGAGGCGGGGGGAGCTCCTGTCAGGCGGCTGTGGCAGGTGGGGGGCTCGTGTCGGGCGGCTGTGGCGCGGGGGGAGGGGGCTCCTGTAGGTGGGGGGGCTTAGGATGCTGGGGCTTCGACGAACCTCGCCGGCGTCCAGGAGGAACTCGTCGGTTGCAGCTTGCTGGTGCCGAGCTCTCATGTGGGGCCGGATGCGCGAGGTGGGAGAGGGAAGGTTGCGGCGTAGTGCAGGCAGAGGGGGGAGGCTTGCCTAGGAGAGGGGTATCTTGTTTCACAGAATGGCATCATGTTGAAAATATGATGTCTTCCGAAGGGCAAAATGGTCAACATATTTCTTTTTCCATTGGGGTTAACGGAGCATTCAGACGGAATTGACACGGGTTATGCCATGTAAAGGTTAAGCATTATTCGGGGTTCTGGGTGTAATTCGTGTTTATCGAGGGGTTCCTGGGTAATTACCATATTACTCAGGGTTATGGGTGTAAATAACCCAAAAATATATAGGGAAAAATTACATACATATAGTATGTAATCTCAAAATTTAGAGGGGGGGCACTTGCCCCCCTTAGATACGTCCTTGCATGTAGTAGATGGACGTATAGCAGATACCTTTCAAAGAGGTGTTCAGGAATTTATACCAATTTGCTTACGCACAAGGTTCACATATCGTGGATTCAGATGGAACTATCTTGTGTCCGTGTAAGAAATGTCTTCTAACGAGGAAGAGATCAAAAGATGAAACTCAGTTACATCTTTATACAATGGGTTTCATGGAAGTGTCATTAAAAATTTTCCAAATATTTATAAATTGTATCATATTTAGATGGGGAAGGAGGCTTATCATAGAGCCTTTATTCGTTTGGCAGAAAAGAGAATGAGCGATACATTTTTTCAAGGCAAGGAGAGCTCGCATGCGAATACGGGATGTGAGGAGATGAATTTTGAGGAGATGAAGAGGTTCCCGCCAACATGGTGTACGGAGGATAGGTATTGTATTTGTCAAATAATTTATAATAAACTTTTTAAAATAATCAATAATCATAATATAATCCTTGCAGATGGGCGGATTTCTGTGATGCATTCGTTGCGGATGCAGAGTTTGGAAGAAGATCTACGGCGGGAAGGATAAACCGCCAAAAACAAAGGATTAAATCGACAAGTGGCTCTAAAAGCCACAATCAGATTAGAGCGGAGATGGTATTACAATTTAAAATTTATTTTTGGAGATCTACTTTAATATAATGCAATGTTTGTTATCACATCTTAAAAAATTTTTCAGGCAGCTAGGTTGGAAAGAGATCCTCTTTTCAGAGTGGTGGTCGAGGTCCCACATGAGTGGGAGAGAAGGAGAGTCGCAATGGTCCACTCCTGAAGCAGGAGAATTGTTGGTAAATCTATCAATTTATTTGCAATTGAATGATGTATTATAACTCATTTATATATATTTAACTTTGTATTTCATGATCGTTATTTGGCACTATTTGCAGAAAAATAGGGTGTCGATCCAACTGAAGAACAACCACCATTTGATAAAACAATCTGGAAGAAGGTATAGATAAATATTATCTTACTATACTCATTTCTAATATATAATTTCATATTAAACAATGAAAATCTTATAAGGTGTTGGAGGAGAGGGACGTTGTGGCGAACAGGAAGCAGACATCATCACTCCTATTCTGCATACTCACAACCGTCATACACACAACCACATCCGTCCCAATCATCATTTCCAATGGAGTCGCAGATGGCGATGATGGTGGAGCAGGTGACGAAGCTCCGAGAAGATTTCACGGTGTACATGTAAGTATTCTACTTATAGAATGAGTAATAATTTTATATTTCTATATCTACAAAATACATCTAACAGATATATATCTTCCATATATAATATAGATCACAAGGGCATGCATCTCAACCTGAAGAGATTGAATCCGATGACGAAGAGGAAGAGGAGAACGGCCCTGAAGAAGAGGCACACATGTATGCTAGGTTCAAAGAAAAGGAGAAGGAAAAAAGAAATCAAAGCAGGGTTTAATGTCTAAATTTTTTAGATCAAAGAAGAAGTAAACTGTTGTTGGTATTGACTTGTATTGTTGTTAAACTTTTAGCACGTCTTTTAATTTATATGAACTTTGATAATATAATTTGTTGTAATTTACTTGTCATTGTTGCTTCAAACATATATTTGTAGTATTTAGATGTTAAATTTGAATGTTTATTTCTAAGTTCATGTATATTGAGTGACTTCACTTGTCAGTGCTAGTTATCTTAGTTGACGAACTGCTATACTATATATGCTTAGGGAGCTCTGATAAGTACCTGCAGTGGTTTATTGGCAGGCTATACAGGTTCGACAGGGCGTCAAAACCCCGTCGAACCTGTATAATTTTTTCCTGGAAATCAGTTTGGACGAGCACATGTCTTGCCAGGTGCTCCGTGATTGATCGCCCTATTTAATAGGGGCGATCACATCGGCGAGCACATCTGTGCATGCCCGACTGGCGGCGAGCACGTAGCGTCCCAATGTGCTCGCCCACCAGTCGGAGCGACTCTCGTCAAAGTGAGCACGCCCTGAACGAGCACATGTGCTCGCCCATCAGTCGGGCGTGTACATGGCATGCACTAGGCGTGCACATTACGAGCATTTATGTGCACGCCAATCCTGCCTTTTTGTAGTGTCTTTCACATTGTCAAAAGACATCATTTGAATTCCTTCATACATTGTTACATCGCTATCACCATGCATATCTTAACATTTGTAACATCTTACAACGTGATAAAAATCACTAAAAGATTTCTACTACTTGATGATTGTCATCGAGGATCTTAGTGTCCGGTGGATGCTCAATATGCCAATCTATCTTAATTGTAGAGAGGCTACGGATCTCTCAAGTAGTACTCCTCGTCTCCAGGTTGTTCTGAGGCTCGATGGCTTTGTTGATCGACAAATGAATCAATCCCCAGGTGTTGTTGGACTTAGATGGTACGGTTTAATTTCCCCTACAATAGGTTGGTGATCGTTATGTTGGCTTTGATCTCGGTGGAAAATTATCTCTGCAAATGTTCCATATGATCACATATGCTCTGATCGAATCTACATAAGAGTCTTTTATTCCCAGATGGTTGTCGATGGCAAACAATCTCATGTGGGAAATGATCTCAAAGTTGATCAATGAAGCTTCAATACATAATCTTGATCTCATGTACACAGTTGAAGTCGACTTAGATCTCAAATCGGCTACAAGTGGAAAATGATGATGCTTCCAGTTGCTCGATATAAACATTCAACCGATGTTGATGCTCGATGCAAACTTCAATACAAACATTCATCCAATAGAAAGAAAATCTCACTTCATACAAAATTTGGCTCAAATCAGCAAACGAGGAGGAATCCATACAATAATCAGACTTTAAAATACAAAAAACATTCATTTCCATACAACAAAATCATTCTCCATCGACTAATTGTCCACTTGCAACTATGCTGAGGGAGGGGAGATGCACGGTGGATGAGAGCAGGCAATAAGAGGGATATGTGGCGTGGATGGCAATCAAGAAATGGATACATAACAGAGGGGGCATGTGTGGC
The DNA here is from genome assembly GCA_037367405.1 of Ottelia alismoides. NCBI lineage: Eukaryota > Viridiplantae > Streptophyta > Magnoliopsida > Alismatales > Hydrocharitaceae > Ottelia > Ottelia alismoides. The sequence continues at coordinate 1,842 of JAZKJV010009497.1, read as the reverse complement.
GAGGATCAACGCATGACCATTGAAGAGTTGCATGGAGATGAGGGAGGGCAAGTAGGGATGCACGACTTCTGCAAAGAGTTGTGTGGCGGAGGAGGGCAGCTTAGAGGGGGGTTGTGCGACAAGGATGACGGTCAAGAAAGGGAGTTGTGGTGGAGAGGGTCGCACTACAAGGAGTGATGCACTGAAGAGTTGCATGATGGTGTAGGGATGCACGATGGAGGGGGGTTGTACGATAGAGGGAGGTTGCACGATGCAGGGCTCATGTAAGGGAGGAGTACGGGGACTCGTCGGTGGAGGAAGGAGGCGTCGCGTTCTGTTGATCTTGTCGAGGGAGGTAGGAGGTGTCGAGGGAGGGGGAGGGTGCACGTGGCTTGGATCGCGTCGGAGGAGGGTGTGTGATGAATCTCGTATTCATCACTCTAAATCTCATTCTTAAGCTCAAAACCCTCAAAATCAACAGCATTTCGGCATCTATTCTGCATAATTAGCATCCTTGCATGATTTCATAAGAATTACATTTTAGCACAAAAATCTGCATAAAATAAGAAGCCAAAAATCCAAGCCAAAATGACCTGTAAATAGCCTAACTTCTTAGATTTTTAACTCATTCATGCTAACTCCGAATAACACAAAACCACCTCCACTTTGTACATATCACTAACAAGAATAAATGAAAAATACAAAAAATAATAACCCAAATAAGTGGACCAAAAACCCAAACCTTAGTTTCAGGATTTCCGGACTAAAAGCCTCATATCTTCTTCATCCAGTGTCCAATTTAATCCTACTCACTTTTGAACTAATGTACATTCAATTACCTTCAAAACAAGACCAAGTTCAAGTGAATCAGAGCTCATATGTGAAAGTTGGATTTTGGGCCTCTTTTGTATGTTGTATATTTTAGCGGTTTTTGACCCAATATTTTATGTACATATTTTATTCATTAATAAAAATACAATAAAAATTAGATTAATGCGTATTTATTTATCTCTGATTTATCATAGTTTTTCCGGATTTTTATCTGATCTAAAAATGACATAAAAAATACAAAACCCCAAAATCAAGGTATTCTATGTACATGGGATACCCCAAAAATATCACTTTGTGCAAATGATCGATTTTGGTTTTGATGTCTTCATAAAAGTTGTAGATCTCATCGAGACGAGCAACTTTTGTGAAGAAACTTTTTCGATCCGAGGTCATTTACTATTTATTTTCGATTTTACAAACAATTATTTTCTGAATTATCTGGTGCTGACACGTGGCAGCACCTGGTGCCGCCACGTGTCACCCATTTTCGGCCGTATTAATATTTCGTTTTATAAAAATAAAAAAAATAAAAGACCGAGTACGTGCAGCGCACGTGCCGCTCCTGCACGCACACTGCACGTGCGCCTCCGCCTCTCCCCCTTGTGCGTGACACGTGGCGCAACAGGCGCCATCCGATCACGCTCGATCGGACGGCGCCTGTGCGTCGTCCACCTCCCGCTCCCTTTCCCTTTTCGACTCGCCTCCGCCGATCTCCTCCGAGATCTCCGGCGCGCCGCCTTCCCCTTTTGCATCCCGCGAATCCCTCGCCACGAATCTTGCACGATCTCGATCACCTCCGTGATCCCCCGTATCTCGTCGTCCCCGACCTTCCATCACCGAGCCTCGCCCTCTCTCCTATTTAAGAACCACCGCCACCTCCCTCGCAATCCATCCGCCGATACACCAGCTGTGCGTGGAGGGTGACGGCGGCAACATCTCCTCCACCGGCCGACGAGATCCGAGCACCCCAAGGCTCATCGCAGCGCTGCCTCCGCACGTGCCTCGCTCCGGCTTTCATCGCCGTCGAGCCAA